>PVKY010007077.1:0-14955 GCA_004027775.1 Bradypus variegatus | reverse complement strand
ATGGCACTAGTCATCAGCTGAAGACTGAAATGTGAATTGTGAAAAATATCAGCTGAGTACCCAAGGGTGTTTGTGTTAGGGAGATGAAAATATCCATTTGGCTACCCCGGTTTTTTCATTTAGGGTAAGCCAACTACATGATATAAAAGGAACAGAGCAGCTCAATCAACTACATATATAGGTGATTGTTTCTTGAAACTGCATCATCTTGGCAATTAAGGATTTAATGTAAAACATATTATTTTCCCAAGACTTTGAATCCAGCAAACTGAGCTCAAACTCTAGATTTCCATTGCTAGCTCTATGACAATGAGCAGGTTAGTCTCAACTTCTGTAAGATGACCCAAACAATACCTATTTTGCAGGTAGATATTATTCCTAAACTGTAAACTCCGTGACAGCAGAGATTTTAATTGTTTTGCTCACTACTAAATTTCCAACTGCTAACCCAATGCTCTTTAGTAACAAGTGTTCAATAAATGTTTGGTGAAGGAATGAATGAATAATAACATTAAAAAGTGCTTGCCCTCAAGCTCAGAGTCTTGTGAGCATTCAATAAGCATTAGGTCCCTTTCCTGAATGAATGCCGTGCTTGGTTAGTGGTTCCAGGAAGAATTGAGAGTGTGTCACTCATTAGAACCTATCCTGCATGAGGGCAGGAATCTGTTTTTGTTCAGTGCTAAATCCTTGCCTCCTAGAACCACGCTTGGCATTTAGTGGACACACAGTAAATGTCTGTCCCATAAATGTCTTTCTTCCCAGACAGACTGCACGTTACTTGAAGAAGAGCCAACGCCCTCCAATTCCTTCTATCCTCCCCAGTACCTCATACTATGTGTGTACGACAGATATTTAAGCATTCATAGTACCCTAGGACCATGGGCTGTCAGGGGTACAAGATTGTCAGTAATAAGCATTAATGGGAACCATACAACAGTTTTGACCCCAAAGTAGAACAAGCATCTTCTGTTACCCTTGATATTCTTTCTGCAAACAGAATTTCAACAGAAAATTGCAAAAGAAAATACTCACTGTGAAATCCCACAACCCGTCACTATGAAAAATGTCATAGAAGGGATTTTTCTTATAAAACAGCAACATGCAAAAGCAATCAGTGCTGAAAAACCCAAAGATAGATGAAGAAAACAAGAGGAACAGATCCAATAGCTTTCGTTTTATGAATAGACTATTCCGCCACCCCACTCATTTGTAAGACCCTCATGAGATCTTTTTTTATAGCAGGTTATGAATCATCTTCATGATATCTTTAAATGGATGATCAATACTATATTTTCCCATAAAATGTTTGGTTTGAAATCCGATTTTAAGTGCATTAGAGTTTTTGTGCACCGAGTGGGTGAATGCCATAATAAATTGTCATCAAATATGAAAGAAATACAGCATAGATTAATTGCCGTATTTATTTATGAGTCTATAAAATACCTTGTGAGAGTCCTGGCACATTTTTGGGATACCAATTTGAACCTTCAGGAAAGTTAAAAGCATTACAAGAGGCTGCAAGGAGATTTATTATCAGAATGTTTTTAATTGCAGACCCAGGCAGACAGGCAGGTATTAGGACAGCTATGCTCTAATGGGTACTACTCATGGGTTTCTTTTTTTTCTTTCTTTCTTTAAAAATGATATACTTCCCATATTTTTATTGATTTGTGAAGATTCGTCATAAATTACTGTGGCCAACATATGATATCACAAATGGTCCCTGCTTCCCTAAAGCAGTCGACCCCAGGTGGTACAAAAACGAAGGCTCCTAGCCAGCTGTAATACTCAGCTTTAAAAGGAGAAACCACAGGGAAGGGGTATACTGGGGACTGCCACTAATAAGATGAAAACATACATGGCTTGAAGCTGCTCCTCTTGTTAATTGAAGCCCTAAACTCCATGACAGCAAAACCTTCAGGGGGAAGAGTGACAAAATATCGTCCTTAGCATAGCTCAGTTAGAGAGCTGTATGCAAGAATATACAATCTCTAGCTGCGCTATGGTTCCCTTTCTCACTTGTCACACCCAGTTGTACACTCATAGGACCCGGCCGGTAGAGAAGAAAGAGCACGGCATCTTATCCCAGTGAGCCCTTATATATTGTCCCTTAAAGGTCTTTCTTTCTTACTTACATTTCTTTCCCAAAGAGTTGGGCTTCAAAAACTGTTCTCTTATTTCCAAATCCAGACATCTGGTGTTTACATTTCAGTTCCTTGAAAACACATCAGATGTCTTGAGCTTATTGCTCGAAAGATGTCACCATCTACAGCTTAAAAATAATCAAGAGCTTCTGCACGTAAAAACTGCTTTGAAAGTGATGTTAATTCAGCAAAACCTCAGCCTACGGATACAAAACCAAAGATTTTGAAATACCCCTGTTGCTGAAAAATGGTAACTGAGTTCCATTAACTGCTTTTTACACCAAAGTAGATACATAGACATGATTTGCGCTCGATTTTTTTAAAGGTTTTGTTTTTCCTTTTGCTTTTGTCTTTTGCTGTTTGCCATTTGAAGTAATAACCCACATCAAACTTCTAACTCTTACAAATGATTACATAAACTCTTCAGTCATCCAGAAAAGCTTGTGTAGAAACCCCAAACTTACGTGTTTAGAGTGGCCTCCTTTTAGATATTTTCTCTGCTAAATTATGCTGGTACTGCGTATGAATTCATACAGTCCAACTGGAGTTAGCAACACCTCCTGCATCTGGCTTAGTTGTGTTTGAAATGTGTTGTGCAAAGGCCCAATGTCAGGAGCCCTGGATTCTGGTGCCTCCTCTGTCATCTGCTTGGCTGGGTGACCTTGAGATATGCTCCTCACCTCTCCAAGCCTCAAGTTCTTTATCATGAGCCTTAAATAAGATAAAGCAAACATGTTTAGGAAAGCTCCAGAGCACTCTGCAAATGCAAAAGAATGTTCTGATTCTTAACAAGCTATCATTTTTTAACTCTAAGCTCAGATACAATGCTGGGGTACCAGGATCTCTGCATTTGGTCTCATTTTTTTATTTTATCCCAAAGAACTGAATTCTTTCTATTGGCCACCTTCCTGATGAGCAACATCAACACCCCGGTCTGGGAATTATTGCCTATTTATTTTCCCCTCCTGATGCCACAGTTGCTGTTGACAATATGTGTGCAAGCAAGGCAGGCGCTTGCTGCTTTTTGCAATCAGAGGCCATGCACACTTCTTCCATCAAAACAATTAGTGTTCATTTCAGCTTTACTCAGGGAGACCTGTGGTGACTGATCAGTATAAATTATGGATGCATCTGTCCAGATGCACTTGTTCATTCATGCATAGATTTGAGGAAATTTCGTTCTTTTCAGATCAAAAACAGTCACTAAAAAAAATTCATACTTAAAAATATAATTTAGCATGTTTTCGCCTATACTATTATTTCCAAATATGCACACATTTCTTCTGTGATTTGAGGTATTTGAAGTTAATTGCAAGTATTTTGGAGTTGCTGTTTCCCCTCTCCTCCAAACCCGTAAAACAGCTGTCTTTAACGTCATTAGGAAATGATGGATATTTAAAACCCAAAATAGTGAAATGTTATTTTTTTTCCTGTTTTCTTGTACCTGCATTCAAGCTTATTGTTGAGCACACATCCCTTATTCTGCCTGCTCAGGAATTACAGTGGAGTGAAAGCAAAGCAACTTGAACTCCAAACAAAAAATGTGGATTCCCACTCTATGTCCACATAGACTTTAGTCTTTTTACCTTGTTCTATATTCGTTTTCATGAGCAGCGAGAGGGGCCATCGTAGTACACTTGCAAAATACAACAAAAGCATCTATATTCATTTGCTTTAAACACTTTAGGTGGAATGACTCCCTTCGATGTAAGTGGGAGGGTCTGTATTTGATAGGCTTGCTTATTTGCTTCAATAAAATCCTACATGCACACATATACAATTGGGCATTTTCCCTGCAACTAAATTAATCGGCACTGAACAAAGCAATGAGAAGCTGTTGTGCTGGAGTAGCACAGAGCTCTCAGCTGATGAACTGGGCACCTTGGGAGGCAAGGGAAAGCAAATTGCACTGTAGCTTCCCTGAATCTGATTTTCCAAGAATGACTTCTTTTCATCTGAGGTTTCTGCCGGACAGAGGTTAACATCGGTTTAACCCACTTGGCTTTGCTTTGTTATGAGGGTCCCCAAATAATGGGAACAAAAGCCACATTTCATGATAACCATATTTAGGGAACCCTGTAAAGCTCAAGGCAGTAATCAAATATCCATAGTACATGGTAAGTTTGCTGTGGGTGCACCCTCTCCCAAGGAAGGAAATGTTAAATGAAGGTCTCCAGATGCTGGAAAACCAGGGAGGAAATGGCAGGCCTTCCTCCCTGGAAGACATTCTGATCTAGCCTCCCAAACCATAAAGCAACTTTGAAGACAACAGAAGAGAAAAAGTGCCTTAACATCAAACATGTTCTTTTGTTTGTTTTTCCTTTTCTACCTAAGAAAAATTCTGAGATCTCTTCATAGTCCTACCTCCCAATTTATTTCATGGCTGTTCTTCCTCTTCTTTTCTTTTCCTTTCTAAAAGCCTTCTTGCTTTTCTCTAATCCTAGAGAGCAAAGGCAAAAGGTAGGCCTGGAGGCCCAACACACAGCACTGATACCACAGAGGCCTTATAAATCAGCTAAAAAAAAAATCAATAAATCCTATATGGTAGTTTCTCCTTTTCAATCAGATTGCCAGGGGACAGAGCTAATGCTTTTTCACCACTACTACCATCCCCATTTTTATGTCATGAAAAAAAAAAAAATCTGCTTGGGAATGAATCAGTGATCAAAGTTGCTGAGTAAGTATTTCAGCTATCCAATTTTATTACTTTACAATTGACATACCTTCCCTCTGGAAGTGTTTGCAATTAATTAATTAGCAGTAATCTTCCCCAAGGGACTAATATAATGAATACGCTCCAGTTCTTATTTTTAAAAAAAAAAGCTTAGCTGTATCCAAGCTGCAAATGTGTAGATGGCCCCAAAGTGCATTTTGAAAAATAAAGGGATTTATCTATTATGACGAATTTTTATCACTAAGTCAATCTGGCGACGACTATAATTCTATTCTTTAACCAGGAATTTCCCGGGTTGAACGCAAGTTTTCTCCAAGGTAACAGCGGCGACATCAGCTAGGAGCCCTCGCAGGGTTTGTTAGTATTTAGAACCGAGCCAGTCCTCCTATTCACAGTTTTTTAGGCGGAGTCGTCTGCGGTGTGCGGCTTCTTTAAGCTCCTTGTGCGTTCTGCAGAGTCTGTGAAGAAAATAAAACAGGGGAAAGGAGCCCGAGATGTTTTAAAGTGGTCACTGACTTCCGAGTCCGCCAGCTCCCTGTGCAAGGCGCCGGAGGCAAACTCGAGGCGAGGGATTCCCCAGGCAGACTCCTATCCTCTAGGCCACACGTGTTCTCGACCAGCCCCCAAGACTCCGGGGAGGTGCAGCGAGGGCCTGGGACAGTTTTTTTTTTTTTGTAATCTGTAAAGCGCGGTGACCCTGTGCATGAAAAAGCGAGGACCTCTAGGGTTTCTGGCCTGCACACCCGAAAGCCGAGTGTGTAGTTTCCACCCAGATCCCGGCAGCACTGCCGAAGACGTACCCGTACCAGACCGGCCACTCCTGTAGGCCCCAGGCGTCGGAAGTCCTCAGGAGGGCGGCTGGGGACTGCGCCTTCGGATGTGCTGTGCTAGCAGTGATGGGTTCGGACGTGCAATGGTAGCGGCCGCCTGTCCCGGGATCCAGGCCTAGAGGACGCAAACCCCTCCCGGGCACCAAAGAGCTCCTTCTACCAATGCCCCTTTGAGTATCCCTAGGATGGAAATGGGGGTGAGACCACTGTGCCCAGCCCAGCGTCCGGGCAGGAGCGCAGGAAAGAGGCCGCCCTCCAGGCGCGCTCCACCGCGGCTCGCCAGCGCCACCCCCAGCGGAGCGCGGCAGCTGCAGCTCGGCCCCAGCGCCTTCCTCCCGGCTCCCCAGCTTCCCCGCGCACGCAGTGAGCAGCGCGCGTGCAGCTTCGCTTTTGGAGGAGACGCCCAGGGATCTCAGCCAGCGGCCTGAAGATACCCCAGGGTCAGATGTGACGCGTTTCCAAGCCCTGTCGGAGGAGATTTGAACCTTGGCCTCAAGGGGGCATATTCGAAAACCAGACAGCTGCAGAGAAGCTCTAGGGCCAAGGTCCCCGGCCAAAGCCAGGTCTTGAAGGGCTCTAATATAGCCTAAGTCCCGGGGATACTGAGGCGGGAAGCCAGATCCCCGAGGACAAAATAGGCGGGTCAGTGGAGTCCACCGACGCTGCCCGGCGCAGCCCCGGAGTGTGCCCGGCCTTTGGCGCGAACAAACTTTCCTACAGCGGAAGGGCGGGGGCGCCGGATTGGAGTCTTCTCCCCAGGACCGCTGCTCTCCTCCACCTGCCGGTGTTCAGCCTCCGCCCAGACTTCGCCCACCCCAGATCCCTCCCCTCCCCCGTGCGCCTCTGTTGCTTAGACTCCACATCCCTCTCCTATGCCCTCCTCCTTCTCCTTCTTGCCTTTCTCCCCCACTTTTCTCCTCTTTTTTCTCCTGTCTCTTCTTTTGTATTCTTTTCTCCTCCTTCGCCGCCCCGGTTGCCTCTCTCCTCCTCCCGGCCGCAGAGGAGGAGGTGAGTGCGCTGAGCCCGGGGCCTGCGCGGCGCAGAGGGAGGCGTTTCTCCCACTTCTCCCGGGTAATTTGGAGAGGTTGCATGTGTGTGTGTGCGCGCGCGCGTGTGTACTTGAAGCGAAAAGGGGTAGGATCCAGCACCGAGGAGAAAGGGTCAGGGTCCTCGCCGTTCCTTACCAGCTGCACAACCTCCAAAACTGCGGGTGTGAGTGTGGGCGAGTGTGTGCGCGCGCGCGGGCTGGCTGCGCTTGGCACGTTTGGTGGCCCGGGGCCCCTGGTTCCGGGGTCCCTCCTGGCGGCCCGGGATTACCGTGACGTCACATTGAGCCGCTGGCCACCTTGGATTGGGACACCTCGAGAGTCGCACAGCCCTGTGCCTCGCGTCACTTCATCTCGCCACCGCGCACCTTTGGGAACCCGCACCCTCTCCCTTCCCCTGCCCATCCATGGGCCCCTCTGTCTTCCGGACCCCTCGGGCCGGAGGAGCGCCTTTCGGAGCGCAGGGCTCGGCAGCCCGGCTGCTCGCGGCTCTGCCTCCAGCCGCGCCAAGCGGACAGAGGACCCCGCACTGGGTACCCGCCGCCGCGTAAGAAACCGAGGCGCCGCACAGCTGGGGGCGCCGAACCGCGGGGCTGAGGCGGGAACTCTCCAGGAAAGAGGGAGACGGGCCTGAGACTACCATCATGTCCTTCCCGCACTTCGGGCACCCGTACGGCGGCGCTTCCCAGGTAAGAGGCGCCTGCATGAGGGATGGGGGTACGGTGAGTGGCGGCAGTGCCCAGTTCGCGCGCCTGCCCCTGAGCGCCCTCCTCGTGCACGGGTCGCTGGGGAAGTCGATGGGAGCAGGGACCGGGGTCATGTACCACAGCCCCCTTTGAGACTCCCCAGTCCCTGAATCAGAAAGTTCCTCTCCCCGAGGGCGTTCCAGAAAATCACCGTGTGACCAGAGACTTGGGCACCGTGACCCCGTGGCCAGCAAGATAGGTAGGATCTAAGAGCTCTTCTAGTCAGGCTCTCTCCTCCTCCTCGGACATATGTCCGATGTGTCTGAGGAGGTCTTAGAAAGAGGACTGAGCGTTATCCATCTCACCATTTTTTTTTCTTCCTTTATTGACCTATGTCCCTATCCTCCCCCTCCCACCACTGGGCCCAAGCCTTCTGCCTGTTGTTACCTTGATTTTTCAAACCAGGGTGGGAGTTGTGCAGCCTCACGAGTTTCCTTGGAAAATTCTGAGACACCACCACTGCTCTCTGGTTTCTCTCCAGAATGTGAGGTATATTTCCCTAGAGGCTAGTCCCAACTCAACTTCTGACCCCCTGTGTGATCTTGGACAAGTCTAATACTCTCTCAGATCCTCCATGGAGGAATCTGTACTCGGAGTAGGCCCGCGACAGGGACGATGGTCTCCAATGCCAGCTTCTAGCTCTGCCCTTGTAGGATCCTGTGGTGACGAGGGGTGTGGCGCCCAGGGTGGGGCGGGGACCTGCAGGGTTTGGCTTCTTTAAATCGGGTTTCAGAACGTTCCCATGACTTGGACGCCCTGGGACTCTGGAGCCTTAGCAACCGCTGAGGCGCGTCTATACCGGGTAAATTGCGTCTTTGGAAAATGCGCGCTGTGGCATTTAATGTTGAATGAAGGGGCAGTCTGGCCGTTTCCTTCTTGCCGCTGGCTCCCCGCAGCGACAGGCGTGGGTCTCTGACCTTCGGTGTCCCCTCCCTGTCCCGTAGTTTCTGGTGTCTGCCAGTTCCAGTACTTGCTGCGAATCCGCTCCGCGCTCGGTCTCCGATGTGGCCTCAGGCTCTACCCGGGCGGCCGCTCTCTGCTGTGCACCCTACGATAGTCGTCTGCTGGGTACCGCTCGGCCGGAGCTGGGCGCAGCCTTGGGCATCTATGGAGCCCCCTACGCGGCTGCCACAGCCGCCCAGAGCTACCCCGGCTATCTACCCTACTCCCCGGAGCCGCCCGCGCTGTACGGGGCGCTGGTGAGTGGGCGGAGTGGGGCGGGGATCTGCGCGCCAGAGCCCAATGGGCCTGGGGACACGAGCGGCCGCCGTGGGTAAAACACAGTGACATCGCCAGGGAAAATCTAGGAAGAACACACAACTCCAAGGCTGTGTCCAAGCGAAAAATA
Source organism: Bradypus variegatus (assembly GCA_004027775.1). Classification (NCBI taxonomy): domain Eukaryota; kingdom Metazoa; phylum Chordata; class Mammalia; order Pilosa; family Bradypodidae; genus Bradypus; species Bradypus variegatus. Next base: position 6,167 of record PVKY010007077.1, on the reverse strand, counting down.
CATTTTTACACTACTTTACAGTTTGCAGGACTTCATGCCATTTGGTAACCGTTTGTACTTCTGTTAATACTGTGAGATGGGCAAGTTGGGCATCAGTATTCTCAGTTTACAGATGAAGAAACTGAGCTGCTGAAGAGTTCAGATACCTCACTCAAAGTGGCAAAGATGCAAAGGGTTAGGGAATAGCTCCGGAAGGGCCGGGAAGGCGAGAAGGTGCCCTGCTGGGGGTGGGGGTGGGGAGGGGGGACCGAAGCAGTCACAGGAGTCACCACAGCTAATACATAACTACCGCTTATTTTGCACCAGGCATTCTGCCAAGGGCTCACAGCACGGTTTTCCTTCAATAATCAATAGGCACTATTGTTATCCCCATTTTATCAAGGGGGAAATGGAGGCACAGAGTAGTTAAACCAAGGTGCCCGAGGTCACAGCCAATGAGAGTGGTAGTACTAGATTTTAAATCAGGCTAGACCCCAGAGTCCACGCCTTTAGCAGATAGGCTGCCCTGCCTCCTTCCCAAACGTAACCCTGAATTCTCCTTTTCTCCCTGACCAGAATCCACAGTATGAATTTAAGGAGGCCGCAGGGAGCTTTACACCAGGCCTGGCACAACCAGGAGCCTATTATTCCTACGAACCGACTCTAGGGCAGTACCAGTGTGGCCGGTAAGGCGTGGGGCGCATTAGAGGCCGGCAGGGCACGTTCCCTTGCTCCTCTGCCCAGGCGTGGTTGATCCCCGCTGGGCACGCGGTAGGGGGTGGGGTGGGGTGCGGGGGTGGGGCGAGAAGGGGCGAACTCCACTCCCAAGCCGCAGACTGCCCCCTGCCTGCAGCTCCAGGTTCCCAGCCCCGGAACTGTGAACAGGGCTCTCCCCCCAGGTACGGTGCGTTGGAGTTGGGCAGCGCCGGGCGCAGGAAGAACGCCACCCGGGAGAGCACCAGCACGCTCAAGGCCTGGCTCAACGAGCACCGCAAGAACCCCTACCCCACCAAGGGCGAGAAGATTATGCTGGCCATCATCACCAAGATGACCCTCACCCAGGTGTCCACCTGGTTCGCCAACGCGCGCCGGCGCCTCAAGAGGGAGAACAAGATGACGTGGGCGCCCAAGAACAAAGGTGGGGAGGAGAGGAAGGTGGAGAGCGAAGCGGAAGAAGTGCTGGGCTGCCTAAACCGTAACGCCAAAGGTACAGAAGGGGTTCATTACCCGGTCCCACGGGTTTCACAAGCTACCAAGCAGTTTGATTTGTCCTTCGCAGGTGCCCTGCGGTAGAGGTTGGGGGTGTGGGTAACTCTTCTGGAAGGCGTCTGCTTACTTACTTTTTCACTTTGCGTCCCCTGAAGCCTCAGGTCTTTGCCTGGTTGGTTACTTCCGCCTGGAATTCCCTACAGAATCTTCTTCTCAACTTTAAAGTGTCACCTTAGTGACCACCCGAGCCAAAGTAACTTCCCAGCTATTATCCAGCACTTCAGTCTATTTTATTTCCTTTGCCCTTCTGTCTTAGGAGAAAGTTGACATACTCTAGAGGAGGCTGTCCACTCCCTCTAGAATGTCAGCTCCACTGGAAGGCATCTTATGCACTGAGTTATCCCTAAATACCTAATAGCTAAATGCCTGAATACTGCCTGGCACATGTTTGAAGCTCAGTAAATATTTGCTGAATTAAATAATATAACACCAGGCACCTGTGGGCACTTAAGTGGCAGTGGGGGACAGTTGAGAAACGGAGACCCAGGTCCCAGGCAGCACAAAATCGCACTGCAGGAGAGAGGAGGAATATGCGGAGATGTGGGGGCAGGGCGGGGGGCAGGAATTCTCTCCCTGGGCAGGCAGCTAACCCTAGGGCAAGTGGAAGGGAAGGTGAATTACACCCAGAATGGGCTGAGCACTAGCTGGTCTTGCTAAAAGCTTCTCTGGGATGGGCACTCCCGAGGATTTCCCTTGGGACTTGGGGCTTTTCTCACTCGCTCCTCTTTTCCTGCAGAAGTTACTGCTAGCCAGGAGGCCCGAGGCCTCCGGCTGAGTGACCTGGAAGACCTGAAGGAAGAGGGGGAGGAGGAGGAGGCTGAAGAAGAGGAGGTAGTGGCCACAGCTGCGGACAGGCTGGAAGATTTCCATAAGGGCGCGCAGTCGCTGCCCGCACCCCGCGCCACAGTTCGAGGGGGTCGGCTAGAGCGCAGGGAGTGCGGCCTTGTGATGCCCCCCTTCTCCTTCAATGAGCCCCCGGGGCCGGGAGAAGCTGACTTCCTCGGGGTGCAGCCAGGGGGTCCCGCGCTGACCGTGCACTACGCGAGCAGCGAGAAACCGCGCATCTGGTCTCTGGCGCACACTGCGGCGAGCGTCATCGAAGTTGCACCCCCAAACCGGCCCCGGCCACGAAGTCCTGAGTGCCACCTGATTCCCGGGCAGCCTCCAGGCTCAAGCGGGCTACCCCCGGGACCCAGAGGCTTCTCGTGCGACGAGTCTTCCCAGGCAGCCAAAGCTTTTGGAAACCCCACGTTTGCCCTGCCGCTGAACTGTGTGCCGTGCCCGCGGCGGAGGGAGCCTGCAGTGCAGTGCCAGTACCTTTCCGGAGCAGAAGGTAGTGGGTTCCCAAGGGCGCTGGGAGGGCCTGTCCAAAAGACACCCGCCCACCATGTGCCCAGTCATTGCACAGCTTCTGACCTTTGGTCTCTTTCCTGGCACAGTATTGTGCCTTAAAACATAGGTTCACCGTGTGAGACGAACTTAGAGATAAAGCCTCCAGTCCTCCCTTATTTCAAAGCCAAATAAAAATAAGCTCAGCTGGGGACAGAAATTTAGCCAGGATCACTTATAAAGTCACCTAAGAGGTGTACTACCTACATGGCCACACCCTCTGGCGCAAGTGCCATTATATCCTGCCTGAGGCTGTGCTGGCAGCCAGCTTTTGTTAGCACTAAGTAGGCTCCAGAACTTTCCAAGAAGTCTGAGGGGGTGAGCCAGACACACACAAGGGGTTTAAGGCTGGTGCTTAAGTCTAGCTTTCAGACCTCTCCGTGGTGCATTCAAGCCACCGGGGAGTGTAGACATGCCCCCGAATCCAAAACACTTGAAACCCAGAGATGGTGCTGTCCTGGAGAGCACTTACCCCCAAGGGCTCACCCCAAGTAGGGCTAGACGGCTAATCAGGGTCCCCATGCCCTGACTGGTTCTTTCCCTGTACTAGGGCCTGGTGGAAGGCAATTTCATTCCCAAAAGAGATTGCCCAAGCATCAGGTAGCCTGAAGTAATTACTGTCAGATTCTGCTCTTTGCGGTGGTTTCTCATAGGATTTAACCACCAGCTTAGTAAATTGGGTTATGGTGTTTTTGAACTTACCCATTGCAGGGCCCCAAATGTTCCCCCTGGTAAGCAAATTGCCTCTACACCTTTGCTTGCCTTCAGGAGAGACAAGCCCCTGACACCCTGATTTCCCAGGAATTGGCCACAAAGCAACCTTTGGGTTTTAATCAACCTTTCCTCTCTCAGCAGGTTAGCGCAAAGGTGTGATTTGTGGAAGAATCGTGGAAATGAGCCTCACTTTTCTAACTCACCTCCACACTAAGATGCTGCGAGACCTCACTGGGGAACCAGAAGCTCTCACTTCACCTAAGAGACAGACAGAAACACAGAAACCCTCCTAAGTGGTGGTCCTTGCACGAAGAGCTGGGAGTGGTGGGCAGACATGCACGTTATCAGATCTGACAGAGGTGGCAGGGCACCTTGGACAAGGCCAGGTGGCAAGGCCGGGCAAGTCTGTCCCACGCATGGGCTCTACCAAGTCTCCCCTCCTCCTCTAGAATCAAGGTCTGAAGCTGCTCCCCCTCCAGCTCCCTCCCGCCCTCACCCCCAACCGCCTTACTCCCTAACTTCCTCGTTAGTGGCTGACCTGGCCCTTGAGGGCAATGTGCATCTTCTCGCACCCACCCCTTTGTGTCCTTAAAAACAGTCAAACAGAATTCGAGTTGTGTGACCCATCTGTGCTGGGGCATTTGAAGGGGTCTGGTGGAGGGTGGCAGCCCGGGGTTGTAGTGGGCCTGCTGAGCCCCTTTTAGTAGCAAGAAGCGAAACTGACAAGGCCATGGTGCCTGCAGCTTAGCAACCCAAACACTGGGCCAGGCTGTTGCTCCTGCTGATTCCTGGGCACTGGAAGTGGGGAGGTGGGGAGCAGCTGGGGGGAGATGTCAGGATATTTGTTTGGAAGCTGAATTTGTTTCTGGGCTTGTACTTGAGTCATAGGTTTACTGGAAGGAGGGAGGGGTGATGGATTTAATCTTGGCCATTCCCTGGTCACCCTACCACCACCAGGTGCCCATTCCATGGGACTGAAGGGCAAAGTCAGGCAGCTTGCTGGGTTAGTATGAGGGGAGAGAGGACTCGCATTCTTACTGTTTAATCAAAAGTGTGTGCCAACACTTCTGGTATGAAGGGGCTTTGGCCCCCTCATGAGCAGTGGCAGGGAAAGAGGGACCTGTGGAATTTGGAAAAACTCAGGGACACTCCATCGCAGTCCTACCCCACCTTCTTTTCTATAGAATTATCAGAGTGGAAAGGAGCATTAGAGATCATGAATTGCAAAAATACAAACTTCTTCAGATGAGGGAACTGATGCCAAATGGAAAGGCGGGGGATGGGCTCAAGGTCACAAAGAATCGGAGGTTCCGATTTCGGAATCGGAGGTCCCTCCTGGGTTTATGCTAGCCTATGGTGCCTTCCTCTGGGAGAGCTTCTTCCTCCTTTCCTTTGGCTTCCAAGCAACAGCTGCTCCCATCCCCACCTCCCAGGGGACTTTCCGTCTGCCCTTGCTGACCTGAGGCTTAGGGTCTGGAAAATTAAACTGCGAAAAGATAAACATTATTTCCGGTCAGCTTTGGGGGATTAATGCTTGTAATAAAGAGCATTAGCTGGAGGTTTCTTTCAAGGTACTCTCAACCCCACCCCTCCTAGGGAGTTAGGTAGACCCCTCAGGAGGCTGCAGAGGCTGCTTTCCCAGGGCATTAAACTGGGAATGCTGAGGAGGGGAGCATCCCTTTGAGTCAACACTCAGTACAGATGGGAAACCAAGGCCCAGCGAGAAGGGACCATCCCCACCAAGCCCGAGGTCATGTGGCTGAGCAGGGCGGGGCACCTTCACACAGCTTCCTGTGGCTGAGTGTAGAGAGAGCAAGCCTTGAAAAAGGCAGCCCACCTGTTCTGCTCATCTTGCTACCCAGGAACCTTAGGAGGCTGTCTCTCTCTAGCTCCAGGAAACAGGAACCATCTCCTGGCAGGAAGGCTTAGTCCTACAGTTTTCCTAAAATTCTGGGCCTAGTTGGCTGGAGACAGTGGGATGTGAGAAGGGCAGAAAGGAGGAAACTGGAACCCTAGAAGCTGGCTCTACAGTCCCCAAGCCATCACTACCCTATTATGTGGCCATGGACAAGCCCCTTCCCCTCTCTGGGGAAGCTGGAAAATGGGGATGACTGAGTTTTCCATTCCTGGGGCTCCATTTCTCCTCCATGGCTGATGATGAAGTTCCAGGGGTCCAGGCAAAGAGCCTGAGAATGGCCTGAGCCTGAGATTATCCCAGCCTCAAGCCCCCAGTGGCAATCTGTTCCAACATCTCTGACCTCATCGAGGGCCTCCTGCAAAGCTCCCCATATAATCTCCCAGAATCATATTTCAAATACTGTTTTGATTAAAAACCAGAGCATGGGTTGGGGGGGAGGGAGGATACAGCCCTGCTCCCCTCGGCTGAGCCTGCTGGTGCCCACCAACAGCCGGCCCTTAAGCTCTGCAAAGTGGGTGTCAGTCAAAGCAGAAACTGGATGTGTCTCAGGTTTGGTGAGTCTACAGGAGCCAGAGCTCAGAACTCAGTGGCTAAAGTGTCCCTGCCCTCAGGCTGAGGAGCAACCACCTGTCTGGGCCCCTGAAGGGGAGCAGATGGCTGGAAAGGGGGATCCATACCACACCCAGTGTCTTCTTTCTTTGTGGATTCCCTCCTGCCAGTAGTCACACTGGATGGCCATTGGACCCACTACCTGATATCTACGATCACTTCTAGCTCTAAGATTTTAGGACCTTGTTTGTGATAAGAAAGGCTTCTGGGTCCCTTCCTATGTACCAGACACAATGCCATGTCCTTTAAATGCACTAACTCATTTATATGTCACACCAGGCTTAGGAAG
>PVKY010007076.1:0-15298 GCA_004027775.1 Bradypus variegatus | reverse complement strand
TCTCAGCTTTTCCTCCAATTCCCAACTTGCATCCGATGTGTGACTGGTTACTGGACACCCCAAAAACTCTGTTTCATATAGTTCTTGGGTAGTTGCCAGCTGCTCTGGTGAGGCTTTAATTTTTTATAACCCCATTCGAACACACATACACTCACACACTCTTTCCCTCCCCTGCACTTCACAATATGGTTAAATCCTAATTTATTTTAAGTCTGTGATATTTTTAATCTCCAGAAACTCTCTGTTCCTTTTGTATAGCATACTGTTTTTGTTGAATAGATGATGTCTTTGCTCATTTCTCTGAGATTTTACTTTTTTATTTGAAGTTTTCTTCTCCCTACATTGCTTTTCTTTCTCCCAAGTTCCTTTTCCGTTGGTTTATACTGATCTTTGTCTTTCAAGTTAAAGGTTTTCCTCAATATCCACTAATCTTCATCGTTCCATTCACATTTACTCACAAAAAGCTGTATGGAAGCTCTGCAAGACTAAATGGGTAGTTTTACTATAAAATGGTGAGACAGAGACCCAGCCAATACTTCAGAGTACTTCCACCTGTGAGAATCTGCAAGTATTATCTCCTGGACTTGTTAGATTCCCCAGAAAGAAGTCTTCCACCACCAGGGAAGGAATAGCGAGAAAGTTGGTATAAGCCTGCCTGCCAGCATCCTGGGAGCCAAGGGGTCTTCATTATCCAATCTTGCACCAACCCCTACCTCCAGCCCTAGCAGGGCTCTCCTGTTTCACCTCTCCAGAGTGGGAAGCTCTTTTCTGTGGACTGAGGTCAACAAATAGATGTTTGACTACACTGAGATGGGAGGAAGTCCATGGTCTGATTTTTTCTGCTACAGACTGTCTTTGGATGGTTCCTGGGAAACAGACTCTGAGTATTAACTGCTGTAAGTTTATTGGGTCTCTAAATTTGGCCATTTTCCTTTGCCATTATCTAGTCCCAGGTGCTAGTCATAGATGCAACAATAAATGTGAGATTAGGAAGGAGGTGCCACTGCAGCAGGGAGGTATATGACATGGGGGTGTGAACCACCTGCTCATGTAGCTGACTTGCTCCCACTGGCCCACTCATGCCCAATCCCAGAAGCGCCATTTCCCAATTATGATGGATTGCTACTGGGTCCACTCTATATTTTGACTTCATGGGTCTGACAAACTCAACTCTTAATGGGCAGTTCTGGTGTCATGGTTACTTGAGGTCCCATGGTCAGGTGCTCTGTCTCTACCAAGGCCCAGAAGCACACCAGGAGCTATATTTCAAAAGATGTGTAATTCTCCACTGCATATGGCATGGCTTTACTCTAGAACGCTACATGTCTGTGATTCTCCTATTGGTATTTTCAAAACATTCCACATGGTGTCTCTTCCCACCACTGACCCCTCAAATATCATAGGGTCTGCCAGGTTCTGTGGTCCAAATAACATGCCAGTTACACCACAGTTTGGACCTGCTGCAGAACCATTTCCTACTCTGGGCCCCACTCAAAGACACCAGTCTTTTATGTTATCTGTGGATGGGTTAGAGCAGTATTCCCACATATATTATATGCTGACTCCAGAATCCAAAGAGAACTACCAGGTGCTGTGCTTCTTTCTTAGCGATGGGACATGCAAAGTGAACTAACTTTACTTTGTAGAGGATGTCCCAGAATGCTGAAGATACGCCCAAGACCACTGCATCTCTGAAAACTTCACTGATATGTCCAGGCCATAAATATGATGCATAGGTGCTTGACCAAGGACTGTTTTCATAAGTGTTGTTTTTCATCAATTACAACACTTTCCCACTGTAGTAGATGCCATTGGGGCCCTGCCCAGATCCTCTTTGCCTGGCTAGTTCTCCCAACCCCCAGCTACTATGCCTGTTAGAGGCTAATAGCTCCCAGCTGCACTCTCCACTGGAGCATTTCCCTCAGCAGACAGGCATCTCCTCTCCAGAGATACCTGGGAGGCTCTGCTCCCCTCCCTGTCAGCCCACAGCAATGCCTGGCTGAGAGAGGGGTACAAAAGACTTGTTTCACTTTGGGATGACTCGGGCATCATTCACACTCCAGAAATCCCCATGGCACCAGGCTGAGCCTGGACTTTGTTTAGCTTCTCCACTCTTTCCTGCCTCCCTCCCGTTATTACAGGTTTCTCTTGAGAGCTCTCCCTCAATAAATAACATGCACAGCAATGCCTGCCTCAGGCTCTGCTCCTAGGAACCATACCTAAGATGTCCAACAAGCCTGGATCCACCTTCACACAGTCTCTTAGGCAGATACTACCCAGTGTCTGGAGGTGACACAAGAAGAGAAATCAATTGGTCACTCCTCCTGCTCCAGGTCTTGCTCTTTTATTGGTCCAGATTCCTTCAGATTAAATTATGACAGAACATAGGAAGTAACCATAGCTCTGGGTTAAAATTGTAAATGTATACTGCCATCCAATCCAAGTGCAAGTAAAATAATTCTCATCCTTCTTCCTGATAGGACTGGAAAAGAAGGCATTCACCAAATGAATGGCCATAGATTATATAGTTGAGGCTATGTTAATCTGCTCTAGCAAATATTACATCTATCATAGCAGCTTCAATTCAGACTACTATCTGTCTGAGTTTGTATGTAGTCCTCTTCATCCTCCAGGATCTGCTTGGTTTCCATTGGGGGTCAGGCTATTGAGTTAAAAGGGGTTATATTGGAGAGAATTAACCCAGCTGGCCCCATCCATGCCTCAGTGTCCCCCTCCTTTGCAATCATGGCCTGGACTTTGGCCTGGCAGACTTGCTGAGGTTGAGAATTCAATCTCCTCTGGAATTCTGCTACAGTTATAATTAAGACCTGGATCTGATCTTCAGATCATATGCTACCAATTAGACCTCTGGCTTTTAGACTTAGCCTTTAATTGGTGATTAATCACCTTCAACCTTTTATTTCTACCTCCAAAACATTGATTGCCCTTAGCAATTGTCATTAGCTAAATAGTCCTTTTAATTACTCCTTCCCCAGAATGTCTCAAATGCCTGAGATAGTGCTCCCAGTCAAGGTATTCCCTTCCACTGTTATCCCATTCCAGTGCACGTTTAGTGAAATTTTTAACGATTGCACTAAGACAGAATGCCAGGAGCTATCCATAATCCACCACCATATCCATATCCCATCACCAGCAGTGACTGCAAGCCAACCAATCCCATTTTTGAATCTGCTTCCTTGGACCACTCCCGGCACCCATCGTCTTAGTTTGGGTTCTATGGTCGTTAGACTCTAAGACAGAGATTTGTGTGCAGGAGGTTTATTTGGGCTTACACTTGGGATCAATACCTGGGAAGGGTGAAGGAAATAATATTGGACAGAGGGAAGAGTTGAACTGTGGCATGGTTGCAACAAAGACCTCAGGTAATCCTACCAGAAGCTCTGAAGCTGGGATGGCCCTTCAGAGTTTTCTCATCTGGAGACAAGGGGGTTGGGCCTTTTTACCCGTACATTGATTTGGGCTTTCCTCAGGGAGAGGATATGAGATTGGGCAAGGTGGCCTTCTTTGGTGGAAAGCAAATCTTGGTGAGAAATATTAGCTGAGAACTGCCAGTCAACAAAATTCCCAGAGGCAGGGGGAAAGGGAGGTCGAGGAATGATATGGGCAGCAGACGGCACCAACCATGCAGACTTTCCACTGTGTTCAGCCCCACCCTCCAGAGGACCTTGATGCCTATGGTTCATGAGTCTTTCTGGAATTCTACAGTGGGAAATGGTTTGCCTCATTTCATCTCCCCAAACTACCAGCACTCCTCTGCTTTTGTAGGAACTCCCGGGTTTCTCCCATCTGATGAGTTATCTACCACTAGTTCATTTATTTCCCAGCTTCAGAAATGTTATTGGCATCTCTTTTATGATGGCAGCTCCTTTTACTTTTTGCCCATGTGGATGTATGCTCCTATTTGTGTCCCTTTATTGTCATTTTAGTGGGGCTTTTGGAGGGAGAGAAAGTAAACATGTTCACTCGGCCAAATATACTGGGTGTCCCCATCATTGCAACTTCGTTCAACAGCACGTGGTCTAGTCTTGCCTTCTTCCCATCTTCCCTTCCTTCTTGGATTTCCAGTAGCTTCTATCCTTGTTCTCTGTAAATCTTGACTCTACCTCCTCTGTGGCCTGTCACCCCTATCTGGAGAGGAGAGTGTTTTTCTCAGCTCCACATTATTTGACCTACTGAGAGGAGTGGAGTGTGTGAATCTGTTCCACATTGTGGTGAGATGACTTTTGAGGACTTCAAATCCGCTCATAGGAGTCCAGGGCAGTGTCTGATCCCCTCGGCCCACCATCCCATAGACTTTCCTCCCTCATCTGAAAAGCTCTCCACTTTCTCTGTTGTCTCTGGGCAGGTTGCCACGGCTCCCACATTCTGGCCGCAGCCATGAGCCAGCCTGATCATAGAAACAAAGCCGCAGGATAAATACAGGAGGCAATTATGGCTGCCCTATCGGAATAAATGGAATTATATCTGTCTGTCTGTCTGCATGTAAATATGTAAGTTTTTCCACTCAACAAATACTTATTGTGCCCAGTGCCACAGCAGTAGAAGATAGATTCTCAATTCAAAGATAGAACCCTGAATGCCCTTTCTCATGGAGAAATGATTACTCCTGCTGGGCCAGATCTAATCATTCATTAATTCAACAAATATTTACTGCACATCTAGTACATACCAAGCAAACATCAGGCTGGAGATGACCAGGAAACAAGACTGACAAGGTGTCTGCCCTCGTGGAACTTGCCTTCTGGTGGATGTGAGTGGGGGCTGCTTTGAAGAGAGAAACACCCATCTGGAGGCATAAACACTTGTTTCAATGAGTAACATAAAAAAGTTTAATTAAAAAAAAAAAAACTCCTTACTGTCACTCACATGTTCTCTTGTGAAGGGAAGGAAAGGCTGAGGTAGAAAATTCTGGAAGGCCATTAAGAGGCCGAAAGCAGGAAGCATAACCCTGTATACTAGAGATTCAAAATGGGCTTGAGACAGAATCTCAGGACCCTCCTGGGAAATGGCTAAGTCAGAGCCAAAGGCATTAGCATGAATTAAGAGGAGCTTGGGCTAATGAGAAGGGAGCAGTGTGTGGAGGAGTCTGGGGAGGGAAAGTGACTAGGGATCAAATGCTGGGCGAGCAAAGGGAGGCAGGAGGCTGGGGGTGAAGGGACCGTCATCGATGTGCTCAGTGTGGCTTCCTGCAAGTGGGAGCGGCCGCAGCAGCCGGTGCAGTGGCCCGTGAGCCAGGAGTTCAGCAGGGCTGCCAGGCTCCCTGGGGTCAGACTCACTCAGCATCCAGCCAGGGTCAGGGCCAGCCTGGGGTACACCTCTGCATTCGTGTCCCTGCTCCCTCCCTTCTATGTACCTGGCTCTCTCTGGCCTTTCCATCTTGGTCCAGCTGTGAGTTGTGTTTCCTCCTTGGGGAGGAGGGGCAGTCCAAGCTGATCTCTGAGTATGAAAAACAAGGCCTTTTTCTGTGGAAAAGGAACCACAGGTATGGGAGGAGCAGAGTGGACACGGGCCCTCGGGACGGGAGCGAGGGTGGAGTGGACATCTCCATAGGATCCCCAAGCTCACTCAGCACAAGCTGCAACTTGTTGCAGCTCTGAGTGAAGCAGGCCATACACTTTTCCTCTTTCGAACCCACAATGAATCCTAGGCTGGGTTCACAAGGGCCTCAGCCTGGTCCAGGTACTGAGGGTGCAAAGGGGAATGCCAGGTGCTCACAATCCAGCCAGGGCCACAGTTGGACAGTCACCCTGCTGGGTGACCAGTTAGCCTCCTGCCACTGTTGCTTTTGACACACACAGACAAAGGCCCTCGGAGGGGGAATTGGCAGGCCTCCAACCTCCTCACACACACAAGGCTCGGGGCTCTGAGCCAGGACCCCAAAGCTGTCACTGCCCCCGCAGTCCCAGGCCTCACTCAAAGCAGGTGCTCCCTGAACGGCCAAGGACGGCGATGGGGTGGGTGGGAGCCCATGAGCTATGGTGTGCCGGGAGCCTCACAAACAAGTTTGGTGCCCGCCTGTCTTCATGAATCACCACGGAGCCTAATCCTTCATTAGAACATTCAGCAGTAATTGCTGGCGAAATGCCACTTGCCTTTTTCTCATTTTAACAAAACATTTATGCATGAAAGATTTAATGCCAGGTATCAAGCATATCATTGTAAATTTACCACTAATTAAGCTTAATTAAAATAATTAAATGGCTGTGGAGTCACCATGTGAATTAAAATCGCTTCTTCTCCATACAAGGCTGCTTCTCGCTAGCCAGGCCCCCGGTTTTGGAGACAAATATATATCTCTCTACATATTTTTTCTGTCGCCCCACTCAGCTTCACGCCGGGTATTTGCATGGCCAAGGCAATTTGATAATTAAGATAATGCTGTGATTTGACAGTGCGGTTTTTCAATTTCAGGACCCCAGGAGATTTTCTTTATCTCGGTGAAGTATAGACAATTTGACAAATCTGTTGCTCGGAGCAGTCGCTGGCGTTTGCATATTCATTACTCATTGGATTTTTAATCAAAGTAGCTGATGGACCCCTTGCACCACAAATAACTTGGTCATGAATAATTTATCTGCGCTCACTGGCTGGGCCCCACGCAGCCTCGTGGCGCCCAGGGGCCCCTGATTGGCTCGCCAGGGCTGGCCTGCCCCGAGCAGCACATGGCCGCTCCAGATGTTTGGGTATCCATATGTGCACAGCTCATCAAAAACGGCAACTGCCCGCACCCAGGGGCCTGGCCATCCCCAGATAAGCCATCTGGAGTTGGAGGGGAAAACAAACCACAGTGAATTGTGGGATGCATGTTTATCTTCAGGGGTGCCCGGGCTGTGGCTATGGAGGGGTGCATAGGAGGTGCATGCAGGCTCCTGGCTCCCAGCTCCCAGATCTCTGATGGCAGCCCAGGGGCATCGGCTGCCCGGTGCCGATCATCTTTCTCCTTGCCCACAGCTGCTTCTCCTGTTTCTTTTGCCCCTGGCCTCAGAGCCCACCCACTCCACACATCCCCAGCTGACCTCCAGGCCTGCTGAAACTGATCGGGGTGTGCTGCCTCCCACCTCTCTTATTTTGCACATGCCACACCTTGACCTCTAATTTTCCTCTGCGTTCTCCCCAGCAGGGTAGGTTTAGAATGTTCTGAGGCCTCCGGCTCTCTTCTGAAGGCCTCACCCCCAATCATATCAAACATTAAATTTACTCACATGCCACGTTAAATGTATTTGATACGTAAGCATGCAAGGGTTGAGTAGAGATGCAGTTGACTGATTGACGTAAGAGTTAATGGACCATTGACGCATTTTGGTTTTGCCGTTCACTTGGAGTCGATGATGTTTGGGTTCCCGAGTCGCAGGCATTTCTGCAGGCTCCTGGTGAACAGGCAGACCTGGCATTGGGCCTCCTCAGCCTGGTGGCTTCAAAGGCCCTGGTGCTCATGTTAGCCTTGACCAATTCTTCAAGTTCGGCCTGTGGAACCCTGACTGGGGAGCCTCCCTGAGGCTGGGGCAGCCCCCCACCCCCAGTGTTTCTAGAGCACCCACCTCTCTGTTCTAGCCCATCACCCATGTGGTTGCCAGTGGGCACAGCCCCCTTCTCCACTAGACAGCGAACTTGGGAGGGCTGGTTGGCACCCTGCTCTCCTCTGCCCCCCATACCTAGCTCAGTGCCTGGTACATACCATGTGCACAATTAATGTTTTGATGAATAAAATGCAAAAAAAAAAGCACAAATGAACTATAGGCCACACATTTGAAAGAGCAGTAACAACGACTCTGAAGGAGAAATTAAGCCATGACAGTAACCTGAAAGCATGTAGGAAGGCAGGCAGGGATGACTCTACTTGCCTTGCTCTGGGTGGGGGAGTCACTTCCTTCTCCCCTGCAGCTGCTTCCCTGGGTGCTCCTCAGCCAATAGCGTCCTCAGTGATTGTGGGTGCGGGGCCACGGGGATCTGCCGCATCACACAGGGTCTCCCTCACCCCACGGACTCTGAGATCAAAGGAACGGGGCCCGCCCGGGGAACTGATAGGACCGCGGGGTGTGTGTAGCCAAATGGATCTTGTACTGAAGCAGGTGAGGAGGTGTCATCATAATTGCTTCCCCCACAATCTAGCTCCGCACCCCCCAATGTGCTGGTGAGGCGGCAGGAGACGACTGCAGACTAATTATCAGGCAGGCAGGAAAACCAGCAGGCTGTGCTCTCCCTGTGACAATTAAAGTGGAAATATCTCGTGATATTTTTCTCTATTTCCTAAGGAGGGCGGGAAGGTGTGGTTGCACAGTCTGTATGTGTTTCGTGGGGAGGGAGGGGTGAAAAAGCATACTGCGCTGTAAGCAGATGCTTCCTGGAGCCTGGAGGGTGGTCATGATGCCCTTCCCACCCCACGTGGCACACCTGAGAGGAGCCTGCTGCCAGCACACGCCGTGGTCCCTTGAATTCCCCGCTGAAGCCTGCCACTGGCCATGTCAGTGGGGAGAGCTGAGGCCACACGTCAGCCTGAACTCCCAGGCCTGGGCACCCCAGCACCATGGCCAGACACACAGCCAGGGGAGACAGACGGAGGCGGGCAGAGCAGAGGCACGGCAGAGGCAGGAGACGATCTCTTCTCCAGAGAAAGTGACACTTAGAATAGAGTGACAAGTGTTCACCCTCAGAGAACTGGAGAATGAACAGAGCAGGGCTCCTTGACACTAGAATCTTCCTCACGCCACTCTTAGGTCTTCTGCCTTCTGTCTGTGCTCCTTTCCAGAATCCGCCTGCCAGGCAATGCTCATTAGAGCGGACATGGTGACCTGGTGACCGTGGCTCTGCCTGTATCCCCGTCAGGGAGCTCCTGGGCCGCACCTAGCCAGGAACTCCTGGCTGAGTACACCCAAGGGTGAAATAGGGATGGGGGACACCAATCACATCCGCTGTGGGACTCAGAAGGGAGGAAGCATTGGAGAATCCACCAGGTGAGGCCAGAAGAAAAACCTAGAGATCCAGAGAAAGCTGCAATCACATTCGTGGTGGGGCTTGGGGTGAAAATTTACCAGCTCTGCTTCTGAGGGAGGAGACAAAATGAACTATTCGCCAGAGGCAGTTGGGCGGCTGGAGATGGCTATTCCTGGGAGCCAAGAGATCTCGCTCACCACCCACCACAGCACACATGAGTGTTTTCAGGTCAACACATGACCGGGACGGCCTGCGGAAGGTCTGTTCCTTGCCCCCAAAGGCACTGAGCCCACCCCACCTCCTCAAGGGTCTCTTTCCCCACTGACTGCCTGCAGCACACGGGGACACGGTGCAAGACCAAGTGGGTGCAACTGTGTCGCAACCAAGCACCTTGCTCAGAATCCCCCAGCCAGCCCTCTGCTGCCATAACCATTCTCAGGATGCATTTCAGATCCAGGAATTATCAGTCTTGTTTCTTTGTGTTGTAGTCAGAGCATAAATGTATTCCCAATTCCTTGACAGCCAACTCTGTTTTTATTGTCTTTGTGTTTTATTGTTGAATTTACAAAATCTATGTTTAACAACATTATTACAATCTTCAACTCCAAATAGAAGCAATATTTTTATTTATGTTTTCAACTCAACAAACCTTTATCAAAGGCCTCCTGGGTGAAAGGCACAGTGTTGGACAGTGGGGACACGAAGATGACAAGGATAGTAAGAATAGTGACCCTTATCGAGCATCTACTCTATCAAGGGTGTTGCTTAAAGCACTTTACATGTACTAGTTCATTCAATCCTCCTAACAGCCAAATAGATGGCTACTGTCATGATCCCGATTTTTACCAAAATACTAATGAAGAAACAAGGGCACATAGCTAGCAAGTAAGTAGAGCCAGGATTTGATCGAACCTAGGAAGTCTGGCCCCAGAAGGCGTGCTCATAATCACTATTAGAACCAGATAGTAAAAACCTTGTGAAAGGCTTGCTGTCCAATAGCAGAGGCAGATCCCTAAACAGATAATTTAAAATCTTATGCCACATGCTAAGAGAACAGTATGCACTGGGTATTTAAAAGCTATAGCTTGAAATAATATTTACTTCCATTAATCCAACTCTAATTTTTCATGACTTGGAATTTATTGTAGATGACAATGTAGTAACAAAAGTCCACTCACTAAGACTAGAAATGCCTCTCTCTTGAGTTTTTTTGTTCCTTTCATGGCAGGACTATAGCTTGTATGAAAGCGATATTGGTAGGAAGTAGAACAAGAAACATGAGCATTGCTGGAGTCTGTCCCCATGGTTGAGGATACACAAGCCAGCCACTGATTCTGATCAGCCTCATATGGTTCTGTTTCATACCCCCAGGGAACTGTAAGCTCCTTGAGGGCAGGTTCTGTGATTTTCCATTCATTAATTCTTTTATCCATGAAGGGAAAAAGAAAAAAACACATCACAGATGCCAGGTATGATCTAGCAGTCAGAGATACAGAGACTAGAGGACCGTGCCCTCTGAAGGAGGAGCCAGAGGGACACGGGCTGACAGGAGGCGCAGGGCCACCAGGGCATCCCGGGGTGGGGAAACATGCCAAGAGCCCAGAGGAGAAGCCCAGGATGTGGCTGTGACCAGACCATACGGAGCAGGGCTCTGTTTCTACAAGGGTAAAATGGAATTGAGAAACAGTGAAGAGTGGCCCCACTGCCATGTATAATAACATCCAGAATCCTTATACGCCAAGAAGCAGTTTTGCTGTCACAAGTATGGTTTATGATGTCTTCAGGACTCACAAGTTCTTGCATGCAAGGTCTCACTCCTCTAATTCCTTCTTCCTGCTCCTTTCTCCCTCCTTCAATTCTCTCTCCTCAGCAATCCTCTCTGCCTAACTTTCCTGCCCTTTTTCTTCATCTTGTCATCCCTTTCCTCTATGGATCTTCTTTGTGCCTGTATTACATCTTCCTTTCTTCTTCACTGTAGTTGACTGGACTTTCCTGAACAGAACCCAGGAATCTCATGAGACTGAACCAGGATACTAGCCTGTTCTAATCAGGTTACATCCTTTTCTCTCCCAGATTCTTCCAATTCCTACTGGCATGGTTTCACACTAGTCAAGGAAGTGCCTGAGGATGCTATCACGTGAGTGAGCATTCCTTCAATACAGGCCTTGCACAAATAGTGCATCATTCATCCATCCACTCAATAAGCAGCACATTCTGGGTCCTGTGCTAATTACCAGGGAGGCTGAGATAAATGCAGTCCAGTGGGAGAGCCAAATACATAAATTCATAATGACAATATGATGCAATAGAAATAGAGTTGAAAGCATCCATCTGTGGAAAGAGAGCCTGTGAAAAGGGTTTGAAGAGTGATCTGAGAGGAAAGAAGGATCAATAGAGAATGGTGTCATAGGAACCAAGAGAAGAGGGGGCAGTTGCCCACAGGGTTGAATGCAGCTGAGAGGTCCAGGAGAACAGGAGTGGAAGAGTGTCCCATGGATCTGACCTCAGGCATTGTTGGTGGCCTTAGTGGTAGAGTTTCAGTGGAGTGGGGGGATTGGAAGACAGATAGTGGTGGGTCAAGAAGCAAGTAGGGTGGGGGGTACAGAAGTGGGAAATTTAATGCAAACAGCTCTGCAGAAGTTTGTCTATGAAGGAAAGAGAGAAATAGGGCAGTAGCTGGAAAGAAACATGGAGCTGAGGAGTTTGGGGACTATTTTTTTTAGGATGGAAGAAATTTGAACATCCCTGTAGATCCTACTGCCTGCACCTGGGGCAGAAAGAGGAGAAAGTCTGTCAGTTTCCCTCTGTCCTTGCCTTCAGAGGGTGTGTGTCCTTTACCAATGTCTGTCACAATGACAGTGCCCTGGTTATGCTGGGGACCCTGGGGCTAGCAGACCTTTCAAAAGCAGCTCTTTGGAGAAGCTTCCAGCTGCTGGATCTAATGAGCTTACATCATGGTTGGTTCCAAAGGGCACTGGCCGCAGGAATAAGTGATCTGGCAAGTCAGGCAGCCTTTCCACAGGCTGGATGGACCCTCTGCCCACCTCTCAGCTACTTAGGGTGAACCCTTCTGAAGGGATGGGCCTGTCATAGAGCTTCTTGCCCAGACTCGGAATTTGACTAGTTGGTTCCATTCTGTGAGCAGACCTGAGTATTACCATAAGGGAAATGTCTTTCTGGTATTGGGCAAATGTCCAAACAGTCCCTGGAGCCAGCATATGCAGAGACCTACCCCCTTGAGCCACAGACCATGTAAGTGATTGGTTGAGTCAATAAAAATGAGAAATGGGGGAGACCACAGGACTGAGACCCAGGAATGGACTTCAACGTGTGTGCATGAGTGTAGGTGTTTAACACAGAATATTAAAAATCACAGAACAGAAATCCACAGGATCATCTGGTCTAAGGGTCTTTCTTTTGCAGGTGAGGAAACTGACACCCAGTGAGTGGAAGAGACTTGCCTAAGGCCATACAGAGAGTCTGTGCCAGAGCTGGAATGAACCCAAGCCCTTATCTCTTGGTGTCTAGCACCATCCGCTCCAACCACCAGATGCCTGATGCCCTCAGCCTCTGACAGCTGTGTTCCAGGGCTGGATGTGAAAGTATATTCCAACTCAGGATATATTTTCCCATAAACACAATGTGGCTTATGGTGGTTAAATGCAACCATCCAGCCCACCATGAGGGATGTAGGCAACACTATTCCTTATGACTTCAGGGAAGCCTACCCTGAGCCCTAGCCTAGGTCATAGCTCCCAGTAGAATGGCCCCAGAGCACCTGCCCATCTCATAAAAGTTGTGACACTGGATTTCCTGTTCAGTAGCTGCCACCCACGCTGGCCCAGAATTCCATGGGGACATAGACTTGGCTGTCTTATTCACTGCATTGTTCCAGCAGTTAGCCCATAAATGGCCCAAGGTAAAGCTCAATTAGTGTCTGGTGAAATAATTAATTAGTTCATTAATTATACCCTGTAGAACCAGCTCTCTAGGTGAAAAGTTGTTCAGCACTTTGACCTCAAACATGAGGAAAGTCTCTGCCTCCAATGCAGCCCTTGTTGCAGAACCAGGCTTCCTCCCCTGCTCTGCTTCTCATGGGGCAGACCCAGGCCAGGAGCCTCCAGATGTCTGCTGAACAGCACAGAACACACAGCCTGCCTGCTCCCATGTTTGGAGGCTGTGCGTCTCTTCATGATACCCAGCTGTACCCTCTTTGTTCCCAGCTGTAGCTCCTGACCTGTGCTCCCATGCTGCATTAACAGCTCACTAACCCCCACCCTACCCCCATCTATTTTGAGTGTGTGTCCAGGATTTGTGTAGTTAGCTTTCAGGTTCCAAATATAGGTCTTGATGTTTAGCCTTATTAAACGTTATCTTATTGGATTTGTCCCTTCAATCTAGACTGTCAAAGAATGCATGCATCCTTTCTCCCAGTGTCTTCCCAAATGCAGGTCTTCTAAAAATGTGCTGAGTTCTTCCACATCTTCATCAATTTTGTTGATTGAAATATATTCTTGTCAGCAATTAAAACACAGTCCTTTGGCATATGACTAGAGACCTGCCATCAGGCAGACTGTGCTCTGAGCACACTTCTTCACCAGGCACAAGAGCATCTAACTATACCATCAACCAGCTCTGAGTTTTTTTTCCTAAACCTTGGCCCACAGATTGGAAAGACAAGATTATATAACCTGTTGCCATTTCTTTACCTCTCAGCTCCTCTCTAGGCCTCCCGACGTCCTCTTTTTCCTCATTATTGCAGTTTTATAAGAAAATTTACTTAGCATAATGGTCCACAGTGTAAGTATTTGGGGAATTCTGATCTAACCCAAATTTTTCTTATTTTTTTTCCATGATTGCACAGAATCTAACATCAAATCAATGTCTAATAAATGTTTGTGGAAGAAAGGAAAGACACCCTGAGAGAATTTGTCAAAGTCCTTGTTGGAATTCAAATCTTTGTTTTATAGTATTCTGTAATACAGATGTTTTCTTACCCTAGTTGTCCCAGAAAGAAGAACCTGAGGCAAAGCTTACAGGCTAATTCTTTACTGGGAGGGGGCATAAACCCTGGACAGTGACAATGAGGGCAAAAGAAAAGTGAAGTACAAAAGGAGGGGAAGCCAATACAAGTTTGTGCATTCTGAGACATCACTCTTTTATTTAAAAAAGTATCTACAGAGGCTGTTTGGAACCACTGCTCCTTTAAAATCCATATTTTAAAAAATTAATTATCACAAGTTTTTAATATTGTTAGCCAATGAGAAAAATATGTAAATGCCATGAATGTGTGAGAACTAAATTAAGAAACTTAAAATGTTCTGAAAGACATAACAGAAGACTTAAACAAATGGAAAGATATACCATGTTCATGGATAAGAAGACATGACATCACACGGATATTAATTCCCCCTGAGTTAATCTATAATTTTAAAGTAATAGCTTAAAGCAATTTGGGACAAATAGACATATGAATTCCAAAGTGCATATGGAAAAATAAACAAGTAATAATAGGCAGGAAAATTCTGGAAGAGTAATGAATATGGAGAATGAGATCTATCAGGGAATAAAGCATAGTATAAAGCTACAATAGTTAAAACAATGATACTGGCACATGAATACACAGATTGATGGGTGGAAACAGAAGGAAAGTCTAGAAACACAAGCAAATGCATAGGAATTTTAAATATGATAAAGATGAAATGCCATGATGAGGGCTTGGATTACTCAACAAATTATGGGAGATATCTCCTTCTCAGACAAAAATAACCTCCATCTAATCTATAGACCATTTGCTTTACTCATTTATATTGTTTATTGTCTGCTTTTCTCCTCCAGAATGTAAGCTCCATGAAGCCAGAGATGTTTGTCTGTTTTCTTCACTGCTATATCCCCAGTGCCTAGAACAGAGTCTGGCACATTGTATGTGGTCCATAGTTGATAAATTAGTAAATACGGGAATCAAAGATTTAAATATTAATAATAAAAACTTTAAAATAATAGGAAAAGTCTTTGGCAAGTGCTTTCATAATCTCACAGTGGATAATATTTTGAACTCTGAAGCCATAAAAGAAAAAAAATTGATAAATTTGATCATAGAAAAAAATGTCTTCATGGTAAAAGTCATCATAATTAAAGACAAAAAAATAAGTGACAAAATGGTAAAAAAAAATACTTGTTACTCATATAATAGACAAAGGGCTAATAATCCAACATATAAAGAACTCCTTTAGAAAAAGACCAACAGCACAATAGAAAAATTGACAAAGAATATGAACCAAAATTCACTAAAAAAAGTTCTTCCTTACTCAATATGAAAAATGCAAATTAAAGCTTCAATTTGATA
>PVKY010007075.1:0-15294 GCA_004027775.1 Bradypus variegatus | reverse complement strand
GTAAGCGCCACCCCCCACAGGAAGTTCTGGGCTGCAGGGTCATGTAGGGGCATTCCCAGCCTGCTGAATGATGGCTGTATGGGGCATGTTCATTTCCCCCTTTTCACACAGCTCCGCCTTCCCAGCTCTGGGACAATTAGCAGTGAGTGTGCAAAAGGCTGTCATCCATGCCAGATATTGAGGTGTACCCACAGGTTGTGGGGATGCAATTCCTACCATGCTTCATTGTGTGGTTCTCGCTGCCATATCTGCAGCCACTTTTAGGTTTTTAAATCTAGTCTGACTCCAAATGCCAACCCATGGTTTTCCCAGACTGTGGCATGGCTGCCAGTTATTCAGCAGGCTTACTCACTCATTTCAGAACACAGACTCCTGTTTTCACCAAGTGCACGGTCCCTGTGGATTTAGCAGACCTTGTCCAGCTGGTGCATTGCTGGAACTTGTGTTCTGGGTCACTTTCTGTCTTTTATATAGCATTTTTCACAGAGATTTTTTTTTGCCCTGTCTCTCCTAACCACCATCTTCCAGAATCTCTCCTAAGAATTTGATGATTGGCTTTTCCATTTCTGCAAGGAAGGCTGTTGGAATTTTCATGGGTATTGCATTGAATCTGTAAATTGCTTTAGGTTTAATTAATATTGTAATGATATTTAGTTTTCCAATCCATGAACATGGAATGTCCTTCTGTTATACTTTGCTAATACTGCCAGAATACAAAACACCAGAAATGGATTGGCCTTTATAAAAGGGGGTTTATTTGGTTACACAGTTACAATCTTAGGGCCATAAAGTGTCCAAGGTAATGCATCAACAATAGGGTACCTTGACTAGAGGATGGTCAGTGGCATCCGGAAAACTTCTGTTAGCTGGGAAGGCACATGGCTGGTGTCTGCTCCAAAGTTCTGTTTTGAAAATGGCTTTCTCCAAGGAGGTTCCTCTCTAGGCTTTAGCTTCTCTCCAAAATGTCACTCTCAGTTGCTCTTGGGATGTTTGTCCTCTCTTAGCTTCTGTGGAGCAAAAGTCTACTTTCAAAAGCCATCTCCAAAATGTCTCTGTAAACTGCAGTTCCTCTCTCAGCTCCAGTGCATTCTTCAAAGTGCCCATCTTGGCTGTAGCAAGCTCGCTTCTTCTGTCTGAACTTATATAGTGCTCTAGTAAACTAATCAAGGCTCACAGTGAATGGGCGGGGCCACTCATCCATGGAAATTATCCAATGAAAGATCTCGCCCACAGTTGACTGATGACATCTGCTCAGAAACATCCAATCAAAAGTCTCCAACCCAATTGACACCAATACATTTCCGGCCCACACAAGACTGCATCAAAGATAATGGAGTTTTGGGGAACAAAATGCATCCAAACCAGCACACCTTCCATTTACTTAATCTTTGATTTTCTTCAACAATGTTTTTTTAAATGCTAGTTTATTGAGGTATACAGTCCCAGTTTTTATCCTCTAACTTTCCTTCTTGTGACATACACAGTCCTAGCCTTCTTCTTTCAACCATACTCACACTCAGCTTTCTTCATCATACTTACAATATTATGCTACCATCACACAGTAGTGTGCTATCCATTTCTGAACTTTTTTACAGTCAACTTTATTAAATGTTCTGTACTCCCTAAGCATTGATGGTCCAGTCTGTGCCCCCTTTCTATCTCTTGATAACCTGTGCTCTCAAATTTAACTCCCAGAGTTTTCTCATTATAGTTAGTTCATATTAGTGAGACTGTACAGTATTTGTTCTGTTGTTTATGGCTTATTTTGCTCAACATAATGTCCTCAAAGTTCATCCATGTTGTTGTATGCATTTTGATTTCATTCCATCTTACAACTGCATAATATTCCATGGTATATACATACCACAACTTGTTTATCCATTTTTCTGTTGATGGACATTTTGGCTGTTTCTATGTCTTGGCAATCATGAATAATGCTGCTATAAACATTGGTGTGCAAGTGTCTGTACCCTGGATTATAGTTCTTCTCAGTAGACATCTCATAATGGTATTGCCAGATCAGATCATATGACAATTCTATGCTTAGTTTCCTGATGAATACCCACACTGTCTTCCAGAGTGGCTGCACCATTCTACATTCCCACTAACGGTGAATAAATGTACCTATTTTTCCACATCATCTCCAACACTTGTAGTTTTCTGCTTTTTTTTTTTTTGTAATGGCCATTGTAGTGGGAGTGAGATGATATCTCATTGTGGTTTTGATTTGCATTTCCTGGCTGGCTAGTGAAGTTGAGCATCTTTTCATATGCTTTTGAGTCATTTGTATTTCCTCCTTGTAAAAGTGTCTGTCTATGTCTTTTGTCAATTTTTAATAGAGTTGCTTGTCTATTAGTTACTGAGTTTTAGGATCTCTTTATATATTCTGGATAGCAAACTCTTATTGGACATATGGTTTCTGACTATTTTCTCCCATTGTGTAGGATGCCTTTTTTTTGAACTTTAGAAAATGATTTTAATTATCAGTTTGATTCTTTTCTATGACAATTGACTCATGTTATTTTTTTCAGCTTGAAAATTTTATTGACAACAAAATAAAATCAATCTCTGTTCTCAGCAATCACCTGAGACCCCTGCTGCTTTAGATCCAACTTATCTCCCTGATGTTTTTTAAAAATTCAGCTTTATAGAGATACATTCACATACCATACAAACATCCATGGTGTACAATCAATGGTTCACAGTGCCATCATATAGTTGTGCATTCATCACCACAATCTATTTTTGAACACTTTCCCTACACCAGAAAGACTAAAAATAAGAATAAAAAATAAAAGTAAAAAAGAACACCCAAATCATCTATCCCATCCCACCCTATTTTTCATTTAATTTTTGTCCCCATTTTTCTACTCATCCATCCATATACTGGATAAAGGGAGTGTGATCCACAAGGCTTTCACAATCACATGGTCAGCCCATGTAAGCTACATAGTTATGCAGTCATCTTCAAGAATCAAGGCTACTGGGTTGCAGTATGACAGTTTCAGGTATTTCCTTTTAGCTATTCCAATACACTAAAAAGGGATATCTATATAGCGCATGCAAATGCCCTCCAGAATGACCTCTTGTCTCCATTTGAAATCTCTAGCCACTGAAACTTTATTTTGTTTCATTTCTCATCTCTCTTTTGGTCAAGAAGAGGTTCTCAATCCCATGATGCTGGGTCCAGGTTCATCCCCAGGAGTCATATGTAGGATGTCTTTTTGTTTTCTTGAAGAAGTGTTTTTTTATTGTAAATTTTAACATAGATACTTAACAGTGATAACTTTCAAAGTATGATTTCACAAGTAGTTAGGGAGTAAATTTCAAAGAATGTCATGGGTCACAGTCCCACAACTTCAACCATTTCCATTATTGCAAAATATAACATACATACAGAAATGTGTCAACTCTGGATGTACAGCTCAACAAGCAGATATATAGGTAATTTCAAAAACTGTTATGGATTATAGTTCCACAGTCTCAGTCCCTTCCCTATTATGCAATATAAATATATACAGAGAGGTGAAGACCTTCAAGGAATAATTTAATGAGCAACTATAGAGCAAATCCCAAAGGATGCTATAGGCTACAGTTCCACCATGTCATTTACCTCCTTTCAGTCACTCCAATAACCCAGTATACAATGTATATCTGTATCTATATCTATATCTATATCTACATCTATATCTGTATCTGTATCTGTATCTGTATCTATATCTATATCTATATCTATCTAATTTTATAAGGTTTCAGTGTTCATAGACCTTTGTTAAATCTTACCTTTTTTGTTACTACCACTTCCTCTCACTTAATCTCTTTGTCCATCCTCAGGGGTGTCTAGGCAGTGAGCACCCTAACTCATTCACATTAAAGGGGGTGTTGACAGCATGGGGAAGGAGGCTGCATCTGAAAGTTGATGTTAAAGAGGCTGTTGTCTCTGGGTTTTAGGACTTGTCTGGTATAGGAACACTCTGGTGGATTTAAGTTTTGGTAAGATAAAATTTAGTGAGTGAATCTTTTATAGAATCTCAGGTAGGGACCTAGGTATTTGGGAACTACTTTTGGTAACGGCATACTGTGGCCATTTTGTAATTGACATACTGTGGCTATTTGGGTTGTCTAGCTGGAGCTTGCATAAAAAAGCCTCTAGGGATAGCCTGTTGACTCTATTTGGGATCTGTCAGCCACTGTGACTTCAGCTTTACCTTTCTTTTTTCCCCCTTTTGGTCAATGAGGCATTTTCAATCCCCCCCTGCAAGGGCCAGGCTTGCTCCTGGATGTTATGTCCTACATCACCATGGAGATTCATTCCCCTGTAATTGATGAAGTCCTTGATGTACAAACATTGTCAATTTTGAGGAGATCCCATTTATCTATTTCTTCCATTGCTTGCACTTTGGGTGTAAAGTCTAGGAAACCACTCCTAACACAAATTCTTAAGATATTTGCATACCAAGAGTTTTATGGTCTAATTTTTAGGTCTTTTATCCATTTTGAATTAATTTTTGTACAATGTATGAGATAGGTATCCCCTTTCATTCTTTTGGATATGGATACCCAATTCTTCCAACCCCATTTTTTTTTTAGTATGATTCCATTTATATGAAATGTCTGGAATAGGCAAATCCATGGACAGAATGTAGGTTAGTGGTTGGTTGGGGGGAGAAAAGGGGGAGATTGAGGAGACTCCTAATATGAGGGGGTGGGTTGGGGGGGCTTCTGTGGAGCCCCTAGGATCACCACCAAGACCTTCTACCCTTCACCACAAAGAACACAGCCCCAGCAGCCCTAGACCTACAGGGTCAGGCTCTAGATCTCCTCCCTGTGTCCTGGGGAGGCAGGACCACACTGGAGCTGGTAGGTTATGTGTGCATTTTGGCCATGCAAGGAGAGTGCTACAATGTCCCTTCCACAACCGAAGGGGCCATGGGACCTCATGGCCTCCCTCCACAGGACAGCAGGTCATCCTTGTGAGGTCTCTGAAGGTGACCATTATCAAATATGCACAGGTGACCAAGCTGCAGACTACAAACCTACCTTGCCTAATTCTATTCTAAATAAATGCTGAAGGGGAAACTGAGGCTCAGAGGCAGGGTGTGGGGGGGTTCACACTCCAGACCCCCAACTGAGCATGAGGGCAGCTGCCCAGTAAAATGATGGATGCCTCTGCCTGTCCCCAGCCTCCTTTCTTCCTCCAAGCCAGACCCCACCCAGGAAACTTCCCCAGGCCCAGGGAGGGTCCCACATAGCCCCACCTCCAACCCCAATAGAAGACCTAGGCTCGGGTGGCGACAGCTGTGCACACCCCGGATGGAGGGCTTGGGGACCCTGACCTCCAGGTGCTGCCCCCACCACCACTGGAGCCCAAAGTCTAACCCCCCTGCCCAGGCCATCTTCAGGGCCTCCATCCTTCCCAGCCCCATGAAGGTTCTTCTGTGGGGAGCTCTCAGGAATCCCCAGGTCTGAAGTGACAGAGGCTGTGAGAGGAAGCTTGCCTGGGTCAAAGCATCAGGCCCCTCAGCATTTGGGTGGGGGGAAGACACCCCTTAGAGGCTGAGGTGGAGTGTGAGGCCATAGTGGTCAGTGCTGCCGGGAAGCCCGCCAGGGCTGAGTCCACACTGTGCCTGGTCTCAAGCCCAGACCTAGGAGGCACTGGACATGCAGGGGTTGTAAATGGGTTATAGGCTAACACTCTGCACTGGCTGCCTCTGCCACCGGGTGGGGGCTGCAGAGTGGGCAGGGTTTGCCCCCTGGGTTTAGGGCCCAGAGACATGTTGACTGGATGGGCATGTAGGTGCCTGATATGTGGGTAAACTGAGGCACTGAGCAAGAAGTCCTCCCCGAAACGAGGCTGGGGTACCTGTTCCACCACCCAGGGCTTCTGATAGGGTTCGCAGGTCTGCCCCTGGCCCCAGCTGGCCCCTTTGCGGCGCAGCACATGGAGAGCCCCAGGGGAGAGGGTAGGGGCTTTTCCTCCCACCCCTCCTTCCATCCCTTGCTCCCAAAGGCAGTTTCCAGACCTTAGAGAGATGGACCCGTTGCAGAGGAGCAAAGGTGCCCTCCGGAGCCTTGCTGGGAGCCGGGGTGTCTGGGGGAGCCCATGGTCCCCATGACGAGCGCCCCGAGTTCCGGAAGTTGCCAGCACCTCACGGAGGCTCCCTTGCTGCAGGGGCCTCAGACCAGAAGCCCCAACGGAAGCGTCCGCAAACTACCGGCCCTGCCTTCACTCAGGGCCCTGCCCGCAACTATTAGCCAATCCTTCGGGAACCCTGCCCGAGGAGGGCCTCAGGTCGCTCCGGGCTGCCAGCCCCATTTTTGAAGAAGCTGTTGTCCCAGTTGAGTGGACTTGGCCACTTTGTCAAAAGTCCATTGTCCATATATGAGAGGGTCTATTTCTGAACTCTCAATTCAATTCCATTGGTTGATATATCTATCTTTATGCCAGTACTATGCTGTTTTGACAACTGTAGCTTTGTAATATGCTTTAAAGTCAGAAAGTGTGAGACCTCCCACTTCATTTTTCTTTCTCAAGATGTTAGCTATTTGGGGCATGCTGCCCTTCCAAATAAATTTGATTTTTTTTTTTTATTTCTGCAAAGTAAGTCGTTGGAATTTTGATTGGTATTGCATTGAATATATAACTCATTGGGTAGAATTGACATCTTAACTATGTTTAGTTTCCAAACCATGAACGTGGTATGTTATTCCATTTATTTAGATCTTCCTTGATTTCTTTCACAATGTTTTATAGTTTTCTGTGTATAGGCCCATTACATTCTTGGTTAAATTTATTCCTATATACTTGATTCTTTTAGTTGCTATTGTGTATGGAATTTAAAAAATTTCCTTTTCAGTTCGTTCATTACTAGTAGAAGCACCACTGATTTCTGCATATTGAGCTAAATTTGTTTATTAGCTCTAGTAGCTTTGCTGTTGATTTTTCAGGATTTTCTATGTATAGGATCATGTAATCTGCAAACACGGAAAAATTTCACTTTTTCCTTTCCCAATCAGATGCCTTCTATTTTTCTGTATTGCCTAATTGCTCTGGCTAAAACTTCCAGTACAGTGTTGAAGGACAGTGGTGACAATGAGCATTCTTATCTTTTTACTGATCTTAGGGGAAAGATTTCAGTCTTTCACTATTGAGTATGATGTTAGCTGTGGGTTTTTCATATATGCCCTTTATCATGTTAAGAATGTTTCCTTTTATTCCAACTTTTCTGAGTATTTTTATCAAGACGTGGTGCTAGATTTTGTCAAATGCCTTTTCTGCATCAGTTGAGATAATCATGTGTTTTTTTTTCCTTTTGTTCTATTAATGTGCTGTATTACAATAATTGATTTTCTTATGTTGAACTACCTTTGCCTTCCTGGGCAAATCCCAGGAAGTCCTTGATGCACAAAATTTAATGGTGTATAATTTTTTAAATGTGTATAATGTATTTAGTTTGCTAGTATTTTGTTGAGGGTTTTTGCATCCATATACATGAGAGTTATTGGTCTGTAATTTTCTTTTCTTGAGTTATCTTATCTGGCTTTGGTAATATAGCGATGCTGGCTTCATAGAATGAGTTAGGAAGTGTTCCTTTCTTTTCAATTTTTTGGTAGGGTTTGAGCAGGATTGGTGTTACTTCTTCTTGGAATATTTGGTAAAATTCAACAGTGAAGACATCTGGTCCTGGACATTTTTTTTTTGTTGTTGTTGGGAGGTCTGTGATTACTGAGTCAATGTCTTTACTTGTTATTGGTCTGTTGAAATTTTTTATTTCTTTTTGAGTGAGTATAGGTAGTTTGTGTGTTTCTAGGAATTTGTCCATTTCACCTAGGTTTTCTAATCTGTTGGCATAGAATTGATCATAGTATCCTCTTATAATCCTTTTTGTTTCTGTGGGGTTTGTGGTAATGTACCCTCTTTTGTTTCTTTCTACAGTTATTTTTGTCCTCTCTGTTTTTTTCTTTGTCAATTTAGCTAAAGGTTTGTAGATTTTGTTGATCTTTCCAAAAAGCTAACTTTTGATTTCATTTGTTCTCTCTATTGCTTTTTAATTCTCTATTTCATTTATCTCCACTCTCATTATTGTTATTTCCTTCCTTCTGATCACTTTGGGTTTAGTTTGCTCTCCCTTTTCTAGTTCTCCTGGTGTGAATTCAGGTCTTTGACTTGAGATCTTTTGTGTGTGTGTGTGTGTGTGTGTGTGTGTGTGTGTAAGTCTGTAGATTTATAAATTTCCCTCTCAGCACTGCCTTTGCTTGTCACATAAATTTTGGTATATTGTATTTTTGTTTTCATTCACCTCATACTTCCTAATTTCCCTTGTGACTTCTTCCTTGACCCATTGATTTTTTTAAAGAATGCATTGTTTAATTATCATATTTTTGTGATTTTTTCCAATTCTTCCTCTGTTATTGATTTCTACCTTCATTCCATTGTGGTCAAATATGATACATTGTATGCTTTCAATATGTTAAAATTATTGAAGTGTGTTTTGTGACTTAAGCTATGGTTTATCCTATAGACACCTGCACTAGAGAAGAATGTGTATTCTCTTGTTGCTGGGTGAAGTGTTTTACATATGTCTGTTATGTCTGATTGGTTTATAATATCAATCAAATCTTCTATATCCTTATTGATCTTCTGTCTAGATGTTCTTTCCATTATTGAATTAGTGTATTAAAGTCCATTATTAATGTAGAAGTGTTCTATTTCTCCCTGCAAATATGTTCATATTTGCTTCATATAATTTGGGGCTTCACTAATTGGTGCATGCATATTTACAATCTTATCTCTTATTGAATCAACCCTTTATCAGTATAGAATGTCCTTTGTCCCTTGTAACAGTTTTTGACTTAATGTCTAGTTTGTATGGTATTAGGATAGCTACACCAGCTCTCTTTTTGTCATTGTTTGCATGGAATGTTTTTTCCACCCTTTCACTGTTAACTTCCTTGTGTCTTTGAATTTAAGGTGAGTTTTTTATAAACAACCTAGAGTTTGGTCATGCTTTTTAATCCATTCTGCAAATCTTTGCCTTTTGAGTGGAGAGTTTAACCCATTTATATTTAAAGTATCTAAGGATAATGCAGGATTTTCATCTGTCATTTTGCTCTTTGGTTTTTGTAAGTCTTATACCTTTTTGTCCCTCAATTCTTCAGTTATTGACATCATATTTGTTTGATTTTTTTTGTAGGGAATCATGTTGAGTCCCTTCTCATTTCTTTCTGTATATATTTTTCAGATATTTTCTTTGTGTTTACCGTCTTAAATTTAACATCCTAAATCTATAAAAATCATGTTTGATTAAATAGCAACTTAACTTCAATAGCATAAATAGACTCTATTCCTATATCTCTCTGTCCCTCCAACTTTTTTTTTTTTGGTATCTGTTACAATTTATGTGTTTATACATTGTGTGTCCCAAACCATAGATTTATCATTACTTTAATCCCTTTGCACTTTAGAATGAAAGGAGGAAAAAGTGAAGTCATATCTCAAAAATACCTTACAACAGTACTGATGTTTATAATTACCCATATGGTTACCTTTACTGGAGATCTTTATTTCTTGATGCTGCATCCATCTAGTGTATAGTATTTTTTCCTTTCAATCAGAGGAACTCCTTTTGACATTGCTTGTAGGACATGTCTACAATCTCTCCCTCATTTTAAAAAGCCTTGCTGGATATAATATTCTCGGTTGGCAATTGTTTTCTTTCAGCACTTTGAATATTTTTTCCCACCCTCCTCTTACCTCCATGCTTGATGATGTCTTGCAGATCTCTTAGACTCTGTTCACTTTGCTTTATTCTTGTTTCTTTATGCTCCTCAGTCCTAATATCAATTGTCCTATCTTTGAATTCACTGATTCTTTTTTCTGCTAGTTCCAATCTGCTTTGAAACCCTCTAAGGAATTTCTTTATTTCAGTTATTGTGGTCTTCAACTCCAGTATTTCTGTTTTTTTTTTCATTTTTATCTCTTCATTACAATTCTAGTGTTGTTAATTCATTATTTTCATGATATCCTTTAGTTCTTTCTTTGTGTTTTCCTTTATTTTTTGGAACATATTTCCAATAATTTTTAAAAAAGTCTTTGGTATGTACAAAATCTGGTAATCTTTGTTGATGGCTTCTGAAGCTTTATCATGTTCATTTGGGTGGAGTATAATTTCCTATTTGCTTGTTTGTAATATTTTGTTTCACATTGTACATGTAAATATTTTAATGTGTTAACTCTGGGATTTAATCTTTGAGCTGTCTGTTCCCTAAGTTTGTATTCAGCTAGTGATATGACAGATTTCCTTGAGTGCCAGAAGCTAACATAAACAAACACTCTCATGCAAAAAGTGTCTTTCAAATTCTTTTCAAATTGGTTCTGTGCTGGCTGGTGCTGTCCTTCAGAATTTAGTCCTCCTACCATGAAGATCTGCCTGAGGCAAAAGCATGTGGTCCTTTCTGTTTTTTCAAGCATGCTTTCTATCCTTGTGCATGTGCTTGTGGCCTTAGTAATAATCCCATTAACAGGGATTCAAATGCTTCCTCTACTCCCTTTGAAACAGTTTTTTTTTCTCCCCTCTGGGAGCAGGCTGCTTCTAATTAATTGTTTCTTACACAGCTTTAGCTGGCCACAAGCTGCTTCTGCCTGGAAGGCAAATTCTGGGAGGGCAAGCTAGAGATGAGTGTCCAGGTTCAGTCTTTCCTGCCACCAAATAGTTTGGCTTTGTCTCCTTCTTTTTACTCTTTTCAGTCCACCATTTTCATTCTTTGGGGACACTTCTAAAAATAAACTACCTGTATGCAAATCCATGTCTCAGGCCCTGCCAAGGCTGACACTCTCTGTTTTAGTTTCATTACCACTAAAACAAATACCATACAACAAATACAATATCATACAACAGGAATTTTTTGGCTGATGGTTTCAGAGGCTTGAAAGCTTGCTCCCTCCCAGGGTTGGGCTGGCCAGCAATCTTTGGGGTTCCTTGGCTCTTCCATCACAATACACATGGTGGCGTCTTCTTCTTTCTCTTCCAGGTTCCATTGACTTCCAGCTTCTGGCTGCTCCTCATGGCTTCTCCTTCTGTGTCCAGTTTCCTTTGTTTGTAAGGACTTACTTCAGGCATACTGGATTAAGATCCACCCACATTCAATTTGGGCTCATCTTAACTAATAACATCCTCAAAGTTTCTGTTTACAAATGGTTTCACACCCGCAGGACCAGGGGTTGGAACCTGAGCATGCCTTTTGTGGGGACATGATTAATTCCCAGCACCTTCCATTACCTATTTTCTTAAATCCAGTTTAATTGACTCAATCATTTTACCTTCCTGGCCCTGTAGTCATTTCAGATTGTGACTGCACCTACAGACTCACCCTTGGGAACTACCCCTACTTATTCTAGACCATTATTCTCCTGAACAGTTCCTCAGATACTCCCTGCAATTTTAAAGCCCTTTGCTAGTGCTGTTTCCTTTGCTTGAAACCCCAACTCCTGATTCCTTGCTATCCGTTCCATCAAGCAAATTCCTACTCACCCTTCAAAGCTTGCTTCATTGGGCTTCCTTTTTGAACCCTGCCATAACTCCTCCACTTTAAAGCCTGAGGAGAAGGCTAGGAGAAAGGGATTGATTGCACATAGAAGAAGTAAAAATATTGATGGAGTCAGCTCTTGTTGTAGATGGGAGGAAATGGCACAAGGGGCTCAGGTGCAGCAGATTACCTGGAAAAGGACAAGGATTCTTCATTCTTTGAGATTAGAATGATGATAGCAAATGTTGATATAATCCTGCTATGTGCCAGGCTCTGTTCTGAGTTCTTTCAAAATATTTAGGAAATGTTAGCATTTTTTCTTGTAAGGACCCCCTGAAGCCAGTACTAGTACCCCCATTTTGCAGATTAGAAAATTGAGGCACAGAGAGGTTAAGTAACTTTCCCAATACCGCACAGCTGTTAAGTAGTCAGGTTGCCAGGTCATCTGGTCCCAGAGTCCATGCTCTTGACTACTGTGCCTTGCCACTTCTTAGGAGGAGCAAATGTATAAAATTTATACATAGGGAAGAGACAGCTCAGATAACTTATGCTTTTGGTCCAAATTTTCTTTAAAAAGCAGGAGACAAGGCCAGCCAATGAGACAATGATCCTACTTGAATTTGATTAGGGAGTGAGAGAAAGAAGTAGGAAGAATACATTGTTTTTGTACTCTTGGTCTTGCTTTTTTCAAACTCCTATATGCCATGCCTGCCTCTTAGCAAGTATTTGTCATTGTCAAGTATTTGGCAACCAAACTTCTACTTTTGCCACATGGCATCATTCCTCTTCTCTTGGTTTTCTTTGTGGCACTTCCAGAAATCACATTGCCTGAGGCTCTGATATGCTTTGGAAACGACTGCTGCAGGGGTGGACCTCAGGGTGTCCAGAAGCCTCAACCTGGGGGATTATGCTTCTGGAAAAAGGGTCTTTGCTTCTTCTAGCATTGCTGTAAACACCTCGGAAGGGGTTGGGAGTGTTTTGTAATCAGGCACAGCCTGGGTAGTTTCCAGAATAGAAAGACATCAGATTCCTATGAGAATGGAAAAGGCTTCTCGTGCCTAGAATTCTCATTCCATGAGAGTGGTTTATCCACAGGAGGGCATCTCCCTGTGGGACATGGGAAGACCTAGAAGTTTTGCTTCTATTTGTATTATTGCCTGCTTTATGTAAAGTTTTGATATCCTCTGATATTAAAGAAAATTTACATTCTTGATGTCTGGGAATATTTTCATCATCCAATCACTATCCAGTGGAGACAGATTCACAACTGATTCACCACAATAGAAGCAGGAAAATAGCTGTGTGGAGTGACAGAAGGACAGTGTGCTTGATTCAGGGGATGTAGAAATTAAAATTATTATTGTGGCTATTTAGGAAAATTAATCAGGAATCTAGACTGAAGGAAACAAACAAACCAATAAACTAAATGTATGGATGCAGGTGTATGTAAAGTAATGGAAAAGAAAATGCAGAAGAGGGAAATTGTAGTTTCTTATTTCCCAGTTCTGGCATAAGATCACACATTCTTGGGAAATATTTTAGAGACACAGACCCTTATTCCATTCATCAAAGGCCAGCACCTTATGACTGAAAGTTTCCACTATCCAGAAGGTCACTACCAAGGCAGTCTTACATTTCTGAATGCTAATTTAAAAGCAAAAAAAAACCACCTTTCTTTCTTTTTACATTGAGCCAAAATCTATCTCCATATTACTCTACTGATGGGAGACTTCTGAAGTAGTGAGAGAAGTCTTCATGACAGGTCTTCAAAAATGATTATCAATCTTTCTCCAAGCCTGATCTTCTCCAAACTAGCTATTTATAGTTCTCTTTTTCCTCAGCTTCCAGATCTCTCAAAACTCTTTGGACTGTGTTGTAGCATCAGACTTCAGTGTGCATAAGAACCACCTGGAATGCTTCTTATAAAATGCCAACACCCACCACACCCTCAATGTTCAGATTTAGTCAGAATATCTGGGATGGGACCCTGAACCAGAATGATTAAGTCTTCCTTCCTGAAGCAGGTGGCCCAGGGCTCACATTTTGAGACATTGCTCCAGCACAGTCATACTACATTAAGTTGTGGTGTTAAAAACTGGACTTGACACACGACTCCCTCTTACTAATTCAAGGTCCATTGAGACCACCATCTTCTTTGATCTGGCCAATACATGTCTATTTTCAAAGCCTCATCTCTTTTGGCAGCCTCTTAGGAGTTTCGTCAGGCAGCTCAAGAATTCTTCCAATCCTTACATTCCTAAGATGATAGATCTTTAAGTGGGAGATACATTTCATGAACAAAGTATAATGCTATTGATTGTTGTTCCTCCTTTTGGAAAAATAAATTACTTTTCTGCATGGGTTGAATGTTTTCTTGAAAGAAGCATAAACTAGATGATGCTTTTGGTACGTGTGGAAACGTTTGAACTAAAAAATTTTATTTCACTGTTAAATTACATAAAAGCTCAGGGATAAATGAAATCTGAAATTGCACCTCAAAACATCAAATGCAGTCAATGCTCCTAGATGTACAATAAGCTTAAACCAAATGTTCTTCATCTGTTTCACAGGAATATGGTTTTTTTTGTGTGTGTATAATCTCGATACTGTAACTATGCACATATTCCTGATTTCTTTCTAAGCAAAATAGTACCTGGGAAGACTGTTTAGTAAGCTGAAACCATATAATTCAAAAATAGTCTTGAGACTTGGCCCTGGTCTTACCCAATAAGGAAAATCCCGACAGTCTGAGAATCCTTACATACTGGCTCTTTTTGTTTAAACTTTTCTTATGCTATTATTTTAGTCTTCTGCATATTATTTATTTTAAAATTTAATCATTTTATATATCTACCACTTACTTTTAGTCAGAGGCCATCTGATTATTTTTCATAACCCCCCAATGTCACAGGTTCTATAGACAATGATAAGATCCCCTTCTGGGAAAAGCAAAAGACAGAACGGACTTAATTTTCATCTGGGAACAAATGGCAGGAGACACACTGTCATACACAGCAGAATAGAGAAGTGGAAAATAGAAACTCTGGGTTCAGGCATGAGTCAGGATCAAGGTATGAAGCTAAGATAGATCACCTATGGTGAGAATACTGCCCAACTCTGCTTATCAGCAATGTCCTGGCTGGATATCTGGTATACCTAATAGGACTGAAGCCTTCCCATGAGCAAGGGTAAGTGTCCCTATCAGATTCAGGTGTGAGGACGAGAATAGAGATGTCACATTTTCCCAGTTTGAAAAACTGAAGGAAACTAAGTTAAGAGCTAGGCTGGTTCAGATACTCCAAGGGAGTAATGCTTATGAAAGTAGAACAGAAGACACTGTTTATCAACATTTATTTGTTTGTTTTTAACTTTTAAGTTTTAAATGATCATCGATCCATATGAAGTTGCAAAAATAATAGAAAGAAGTTCTGTGTACTCTTCAATCAGTTTCGTTCAATGCTTGCAATTTATAAAGCTATAATACAAAATCAAAATCAAGAAATTGACATTGGTACAATCCAAAGACTTTATTCAGATTTCACCTGTTTTGCATGCACTTGTTTGTAGATGTTTCTCTCTGGATGAGCATAGTTCTATGCAATTTTATTACAAATGTGGATTCATGTACATTTTCTGAATACAGTGATTTATTTTTTAAACTTCCATTGTTGTTGGTGAGGTTATTGAATTAGCACTGAAGTTCAAACTCATTGTTAATCAAAGAAATCTTATTTAAAATTTAAGAAAACCCTTTTTGCCTTTTAAATA
>PVKY010007074.1:0-15296 GCA_004027775.1 Bradypus variegatus | reverse complement strand
GGATCTGCAGGTTTTACTTACAGATTTTATGTTGTGGTCTCGGGCATTCCTCCCAATTCAGGTTGGTGTGTGATGAATGGATGGTCTCATTTGTCCCTCCGCAGTTATTCTGGATTATTTGCTAATTGTTTCTGGGTTTTTTTAGTTGTTCCAGGGGGACTGCTCAGCTTCCACTTCTCTCTATGCCACCATCTTCCCTCCTCTCTCCCTGCACATATATTTTTATTCTCTGCCCAAATTACTTTGGGATGTGTCACTATTTCACACTAACCTATACAAACCTACCAGATCTCAGTTCCTATTAAAAGTTCCATGTAATTGTGGTGTTTGAACAAACTGTACAAGTTGTTTAGAAAATATAGATCCTACACCAAATAGACATCTCTTCCCTTGGTCTTACATGGAAGTTGAAGTCTTAAAAACACAGTATCATCCTTTACCCTTTGTTGGCCCATTTTTAAAATTCAGTTTTTTGTCTTTCTTGTTGAGTTGTAAGAGTTCTTTATATATTCTGGATATTAAACCTTTATCAGATATGTTATTTCCAAATATTTTCTCCTTTTCCATAGATTGTCTTTTTACTTTCTTGATACAGTCCTTTGATGTACAAGAATTTTTAAGTTTGAAGAAGTCCAATTTATGTTTTTGTTGTTGCTTGTGCTTTTGGTGTGAAGTCTAAGAAGCCATTGCCTAATGCAAGCTCCTGAAGAAGTTTTCTTATATTTTTTTCTAGGAGTTTTAAAGTTTTGGTTCTTATATTTAGGTCTTGATCCATTTTTAGTTGATTTTTGTATGTGATGTGAGGTAGGGGTCCACCTTCATTCTTTTGCATATGGATATCCAGTTTCCGAGCACCGGTTGGTGAAGAGACTGTTCTTTCCCTATTGAGTAGACATGACACACTTGTCAAAAATCATTGGCCACAGATTTATTTCTGAACTCTTAATTAGATTCCATTGGTCTATATGTCTGTCTTTGTGTCGGTACCTTACTGTTTTGATTACTGTAGCTTTGTAGTAAGTTTTAAGTGACTCCTTCAATTTAGTACTTTTTCAAGATGACTGTGGCTATTTCAGCCCCTTACCCTTCCATATAAATTTGATGATTGGCTTTTCCATTTCTGTTAACAATAGTCAGTCTTCCAATCCATGAACATGGAATATCCTTCTATTTATTTAGTTATTCTTTGATTTCTTTTAGCAATGTTTTGTAGTTTTCCCAATACAAATGCTCCATCCCTAGAGATTCTGACTTAGGTCTGGGATGGGACTGAAGAATTGGACTTTTTCATCAGTACCTGGGTGATTCTGATGGTGGAACTGGTGAGGGAATGGAGCCCAGCCCAGAGCAGTGTCAGTTTGATACCACCACTAAGCAAGAATTGGCTGATCTTCCTGGATATCCTTACTGGATTTTCCTTTTTTTTTTTTGAGTTAACCACTCAGAAATCCATCTGTTGTGCTTTAAAGGATGTAGGAAACCATAGTGGTTAAATGAATGGTCTTTGGAGTCTGGCAGAACTGTACCAGCTTTAGCATTTATTGGCTGTGTGTGACATTGGGTATGTTTGTTTTCTTGTTGGTAAAATAGGAGTATAAATAGACTTGTTTTGAGAATCAAACAAAATAATACATTTAAAGCACTTAGTAAGTCTCAATAAACAGGAGTTATGACCGTGGTTATTATCGCTATTGCTATTGTTGAGCAGGCAGTGAACACACTGTATTAACCCAGGAAATGCTTAGAAAGGAGGGCGTCTTCTGGAAAGCAAAACAAACACCTCATACCTGGCCTTCATGGATGATTCGATTTCTAAGTGCTCGGTGAATAGCTTTTCACTGCACATCTTCCCTGACAGCCCCCTTAGAAGTCTGTGGAATAGTTGCCTGAGTCTTTGGGCATGGGAAACCTACACAGCACAGCCTGCTTCAATATTTTACTCTGAAAAATCGAATCTGGTTACCACACAGTGGAAAGCTGAAGATAGGAATTAGAAGGAGATCCTCCAGTATTTTGAACTCTATTTAATCCAACTAAATTGAATCTATTTCTATTCACCATAAGTCTAAAAAGGTTTGATGGTTAATTTCATGTGTCAGCTTGGCTAGGTTCTGGTGTCCAGTTGTTTGGTCAGGCAAGCTCTGGCCTGATTGTTACTGGGAGCGTATTTCATGGATGGATTTAAATCATTAGTTGCTTGCATGTATCTATGGCTTGTTACATCTACGGTCAACAAAGGAGATTGCCTTCAGCAATGAGGAGAATCTCCTCAGCCAATCAGTTGGAGGCATTAAAATAAGAACTGAGAATTTCTAACTCTACTGCAGCCAGCCAGCTTCTGGAGAATTTGTCACCTTCATCAAATTTCCAACTTGGGCCTGTTCTACAGAATTGGGACTTGCCAGTCCCTTGGTCATGGGAGCCAATTCCTTAATAAATCTCAGTATAGCTGGAGAATCCTGACTAATACAAAAGGCAATAATTTCTTGGCAGCATAACTGTTGCTACCTAAGGGAAGATACTTTCCTTTAAAGATTCCTCCAAGTTTTCTTGGCAAGTGGTTGAAACGTCTGTGCTCTACAGGTGCTGGGTGCCGTTATTGTCTTTCCTGGGTTTGTTCTTTCCATGGAAACAAAATATCCATAGGGAACAATTGGCTGGTTCCATCCCTATTTGTACTCATTTTGAGGATTTGGTTTTGTTTGCATTTTTTGCTTTGTTTTGTTTCTCTTTTATGCTTCCATTCTGTATCATTACCCATAATTTTTGAAAAGTCAAGATGCTTCATTTGACACAAGGTCTGATAAAATATTTGAAACAAGGACCGTCTTGCAGACTCTGGGACTTTGGGTTGCAGTGTGTAATACCTCACGGAGGGGCCTGAGCAGCCCTGTTCCTCTACAAGTGAGGAGTGAGAAAGGGTGCCCTAGGCATGTCTTAAGTACTCCATGTAAGGCCCAGAGGCAATTTTTCAGCATCCCTCTTTTGGCAGGGCCTGGCCCTTTCTAAGGCACTGAGAGGGATCCTAGCAATGTGTTCATATTTTTTTTTTTGTAAAATTGAAAAAAATAAGATATTTTATTATTTTTTCCCATAGGGAGGGATTCAAAATTTTATAAACTTTAGGCCCCACAAATATGGATCCATCCCTGACAAGACTTCCTCTCTGGTCCTACTGGCTGGATTTCACCTTTACATAACCAGATAGTGAGCAGCCTCTACTCCAAACCAGGGCTCACTGGAATGCCAAGGGCCATGTGGGGATCCAAGGAAAGAAAAGCATTCACCATTCAGTCAGCTGCTGATTGCAGAGAAAACTGCAAACCAGAGCAAGATGAGACCTCCTGGGGAAGAACAAGCTCCAGACTCGGGGTCTGGTGGAAGGAGTTCTTTCTTCAGAGGGGTGGGTGGCATATGGCACTAATCAGTTACCTGAAGAAAATAATGACCTACTTTAAAATTCTCCTCAAATAAAAATATCATTGCCTATATGCCTTGCCCCAACCGCCTCCAAGCCGGGGAAGGGTTGTGTCTTGTTCCGGAGAAAGCTCTGGATGGGTTGTAGCCCCAGCTCCTCTATTAGGTTGCCAAGCAACTTTGGCCAACTCATTAATGCTGTGGCCCTCACTTTGCTCATCTTTAAAATGAGGGTGCTGGATTAGGAAACTTCACTCTGACAAATGAATAATTTTTATGGTAAGGAGGTAGACTTTATTTCTTAAATGATAAAAGGGTATTATTGCATTCGGAAAATATGATGCATATGTTGGGTGGGAGGTTGGCATATGGAGAAAAGTTGGACCATATGGGATTAGGAAATTAAAAATGATCTCCTGCTCAGTAAAAGTGCTAAATAGGATCTTCTCAACCCGAGAACTGTCTTCCTTTTAGCAAATGAGAAGACATTATAAGCATTTCCAAAATTAACAGGATTTTTATGTCACATCCAATGCATTATGTGTGGAAGCAGTGATGTGAGGTTTTTGGAAGGAACTTTGTATTTAAGACATGGTCTTTGTGTAGGAGATTATAGCTAGTTCATATGAAACAATTAGCAAACAAGCCTGATAGCATATAACCATAACCCATGATTAATGATGGGCTGATTTAATAAATTATGGTGCATCTATACTATGTAAATATGCTGCAAACATCAAACAGAACAAACCACATTTGTATGTATTGACTTGGAAAGGTGCAGAATACATTGTTAAGTGAAAATAAGTAAGTGATAGAATAATATAAAGAATATGATCATATTTTTGAAAAAGCAAAAATCAGACTCTAAATAGATGATTCTATGTTTGCATAAGCAAAGAAAAAGTATGGAATGATACACACCAAAATGCTAATACGAGTTGCTTTAAGAGAGTGGGATCAGGCAGGGAAGGAATATAATATTGTTATTATTATTTTTACCTTTCTATAATTCAGTTTGTTACAATGAACATGTTTTATAAAATTTCAAAAAACTTTTTTGAAAAACAAAAAAATGCATAACCTTTGGTTTCCTTAGGCCTCATCAATCTGTGGATGTCCGTTGGATCACATAAAATAGTTATAACTGGTGTTTCACTGCCTTTGCCAGCCCTCTCCTGTTTTTCCTCCCTGGCCACCTCCTGCTGGAGCAGCCAGCCCAGGCTGGGGCCTCAGCTCAACCACGAGGCACATGCCCTCCCTGTGCTTGAGGCTCTGCAGAAGCTGCTAAGTGGCGCCATTTTCCCTCAGATGCCCAAAGTGGGAGCAGCACCTTAGTCCTTCAGGAGGGGCAGGTGCCTTCACCTCCCCCCCATCACTGACTGCTGGGTGGCCACCAAAGAGGTGCTGTTTGGGCTCCTCATGTACATCAGCTCCTCTAGGGGTCCAGCTCTTCTCTGGACCTGCCTGGGCCCCTCTAATGGAGCTCAGCCTCCAGTGGGGACATCCACACACAATTGTGCTAAATTATGT
This sequence comes from Bradypus variegatus, assembly GCA_004027775.1. NCBI lineage: Eukaryota > Metazoa > Chordata > Mammalia > Pilosa > Bradypodidae > Bradypus > Bradypus variegatus. Next base: position 10,346 of record PVKY010007074.1, on the reverse strand, counting down.
GGTGGAGGCAGAAAGTCAGTGTAGGAAAAAACCAACTTGGACAGGGCTTCTCAGGAAGACCTGGGGTTGAAATAGGGCTGTGTGAGGGACGGGGAGATAGGGGAACCAAATGTGTGAATGGTAACACCAGCAAAACCAAGAAGGTGGAAATGAGAGTGAGAGAGAAAAGCAGCCCTGACAGCAGGAGCTGGCAGGGCACTATCAGCGAGGCTGTGGTGTACTCCTGATAAACAAGCAATTGCATGGAGCATCAACATCAGACAAAGCCACTCGGTGACAGTGATGGAGGAAGACGAGCAAAACCACACTGTATGAATGTCTGAACAGAGAAAGGATGAACACTGTCTAAACCACAAAGAGAACCAAACATTCCTCTATCTTCAGAGCATGTGCTACTGCTGCTGCTTTACTAATTACAGCTGTAGGCTCGCTTTGTGGCTCCTGCCTTGGAGATGAGAAATCTCCTGGCAGCTTCAGTCCACAGCAAGGTCACTTTTCTGAACCCTCCCCAGTCAGGTAACACAGCCCAAATGCCATCATCAGTCCTTTTAGCACCTTCTTCCTGAAGGTGTGTGAGCTGCTATAATGCAACAATCAAACCCAAATTTCTTTGACTCCAGCTGCCATTCCTGGTGGTTTGGGGCTGGAGAGCACTGGCAAAGGCAGGCACTGAGGTGGACGGGTGCAGTGGAGTTGAAGGCAGAGGCCTAGGGGTTCTTTCCCCTACCATTTTCTTTCCCAGTTGTTTTGAGGAAGTCATTTAGTTACTGGTATCAATTACTTGACAGTAGGCAAGTATTTATTCACTGCCTGAATGAGCAAGTTGTGTGAGGGCCTTTAAGAGAAGGATCTGGCTGTGACAGTGTATTTCTTTGGAAAGTACTGGCAGATGACAGCATGTTGGTGCAGTGGGCACCAGTGAGGAGATGTTTAAATTCCAGAATGCCTTACCAATCTATTCCACCCTCACAGGCAATTGGTGTGAGGAAAAGATGTGGACTGTAGAATCAGTCCTAGCTCTCCTGCTTATGAGGTGTGTGTCTTAGAGCAAGTTTCTTAAACTCTCTGAGTGGCAGAGCTGGCATCTGAGGAATGTATATAACTTATCTCACTGGCTTGAGTAGCATATGTAATCACCCAGCACTCTCTGGCAAATAGGGTAGTAGACATTCAACACATGTGTGCTCTTTCCTCTCCGGGACAACCACTGTAGATTCCTGAAAGAGAAGTGGCCCGAGAAGAGTGGGCAGTTTAGGAAGATATACCTGATGGCGGCATGCAAGAGGACCTGAGAAGTGTTGGGACATGACGGCTACCTGGGGCGCTGGGCTGGCTATCATGCTCTGAGTACAGGGATCTGTCTAATTAGGAGAAATCTTCCTTGGATGAGGTAATTCAGTCTCAGGTGTGTCAAGAGTGGATACCAGATACCTTGAGGGGACCAGCAGCTGAACGTAACATTCCCTTCCTTACAGAGAACCCATCTCTTGAGAAGTGGAAATACTTCCAGTGAAGAAACTGCTGCACCAAATAGTTCCTAAACAACTCAATATTCAGTCTCAATTTCTGTGTCAGATGCCAATGTGGAAGAGATTTTGTGTCATGGGAAATCTATGCACTGATAAACGCAACAGATTGCACACAGAGGTAGCATTAAATAAACTTTGAACTTTAAAACATACTGTATTCATACTAAATGACATGATATGAGATCTGCGATTTACTTTAAAATAATCCATTTGACTGGGGGAGAGGGTTTGTGGGGTATAAGTGGGGCAGAATTGATCATATTTTGGTAATTTTTGAAGCTTGGTGATGGTAGGGAGATCACTACCATACTACATACTATCTCTACTTTTGTAAACGTTTGAAAATTTCCATATAAAAAGGTAACAACAACAAAACACCCATATGTTTTTCTCTTGCCTGAATGAAAGAAGTAAGATTTTTAAAATTAATTATTTATACAGCTTGTTAGAGCAGGTAGCACATAGTAAACATCAAGAATGTTAGCTATATTTTATAGAGAGTATTTTTATATGGAAATTTTCAAACGTTTACAAAAGTAGAGAAAGCAAGTATCAATTCATTTAATTCTTCCCCATTAATGAAGTTCTGTATAAATTATCCGCATTTTGCAGATGAGGTAATGGTTATGCAGAGGTTAATGTGGATACAGTCAGTAAATAGGATTTGAACTCATTTAGACTTCAGAGCCACGCTAGCTTCTTAAACACTCCTCTCCATTGCTGCCTGTATTCATGCTGTTCTGTACCGTTATATTGTCACCAACAATTCACATATTACAGTTGTTAAGTTGATTTGAGTTGATTTGGGGGTGGTAGATGGAGTGAAATATATATATATATATTTTGCAAGACTGCCCATCAGTTTTGCTGAACCTGCCTGTCAACCTTGGCCCCGGGACCAAGCATTCTACCAGCCCAGCAGGCGGTCACCGAGCTTCTTGGGCCGGGGTGGTTGTGCGGGTTTGCTCCAGGCCCACCTCTGACGGTCTTGTGGCGCCACCTGGTGGCCAGGGACCCCGAAGCGGGATCCCGAAAAAGGTGACCGCGAGGGTCTCGGGGTGGGAGACGCGGCCCGCCGCAGTCAAGGCTGCGCTCACCCAGCGTCCTCCCCACGCCCTCCCCGAGCGCGAGGCTGCGGAGGGCCCGAGGCGCCCCTGCCGCTGCCCCTGCCCTGCGTGCCGCCCTGGGCCCTGGCCTCCGGCCGAGTCCAAGCCGAGCGGAGGTCCTGAGTCCTTGCAGTCACAAATGCAGGTCAGGTGGGTCCTCTCCCGCGGAGTGGGCGTCATGAGACGGGGCTGGGACCTAGGACAGGAGCGAGAGCCCCTTCCAAGGGCTGCGCAGGGTGCAGGGACCTCCCTTCCCAACCCAGAGGCAGGTCCCACTCGAAAAACCCTGGCCACCTTGAGACAGTGGGAATGAGGTTGAGAAGGCGGTGGTTTTACCGAAGGACTTTTAAAACGAGCTCTTTAACATTTCTAAGCACTTAAAATTCATGCATTTATGTATGAGGTCTATAGGTATGATGTGTATTCTTTATATTCTAATCTCTTTCCAGAAAGCACATTAAGGCTGGAAATTCTTTAGATAATCTTGGTTTTCTTCAAAACTGCCCCCAAGGCTTGCGAGGAACCCAGTGTGGTGGCCCAAGGGTCTGGTTTACTTTTGAATGATTTGTTGTGTTGAGGCCACAGTCCTGTCTGAGGGTTGAGGTCGTGGATGGAGATGGCTAGGTCCTGGCCAGCCCTCATGCCTGGGTGAGCTTCAAGCACTCCTTTTTCGTCAAACCTAAGTCCAGGCTCAAGGCAGGCAAAAAATCTCTTTGGCCCCCTTTATTTGACCTTTTAAGTCTACCGTTGGTGGATGAGGCGAGGAAAAGGGACTACAGTATTTCTCTCTAGGCCTAGAGCACCAGATCTCCTTTGTCTGGCTATCAAAGGCAGGGCCCCTTCCCAAGCGGAAGGTAGTGCTCATCCTTTTGACAAGACCAGAGGCATGTGCTTCCCAGAGGCAGAGATCCTAACCGGAAGGAGAGTGGGAGAGGCCAAGGGAATGTTTGCCCAGCTCTGTATGTACTCTTGCTCGGGTTCCAGCTGCCTACCTAGCTAGGGTGGAATAAGGGAACCTCAAGCTTTCCCTAGAAAGAACCTGGTCCACCCTCTCTCTAGAATGGCCTGTGGCCCATCAGCATGCTGTTAATTAAAAGGGGATCCTGATGGTCCTGCAACCCTGTTATTGGGTATATACTTGGAAGAACTGAGAGCAGGGACATGAATGGGCATTACAGACTGGTGTTTATGTTGGCAGTATTCATGATTCACAATAGACGGAGATGAACTAAGGGTACATTGACTGATAAATGGAATGGTGAACTGTGATGTATATATGTATACAATGGAATACTGAGCGGTGGCAAGACAAAATGAAGTTGTGAGGTATGCAGCTAGGTGAATGGACCTTGAGGACAGTATGTTGAGTGAAATAAGGCAGAATCAAAAAGATAAACATTATAATGCCTCACTAATATGGACAAATTATAATGTGCAAACTCTGAGAACTGACTCTGAAAGCATAGGTTATCAGGAGAAGGTTTATGGTAAGGGTTCCTAGATTGTAAGCTCTTACAGCAGTCACATCTATTCATGAGTTGTAACAGTTATTTCTAAATCCTGAGAGGATGAGCTGTTTGTGTATAACCTGGTCAGTCCCTGGAACTTCAGGTACCTGTGTGACACCTGAGACTCAGAGGCAGAGTTCAGCAATTATGAATGTCAACATTACCCCATACAGCAAATGTTAAAGTAGCCGAAAAAGAGATCAGACTTTAATTAGAGATATGAACAAAATGTGACTTGGTTAGGACTAAGGTAAAACAGACCAAAGGGAAAAGGCTGATATTGACTGTTTTTTAAAACTTTGACTTCTGTATGAGACCAAAGGAAGAGATGTTTATTTGGTGGGAAATCTTTATGTTCTGTAGCATGCTATATAATGTAACTTGTATGGTCTGTTTACTCAAACACCATAATTTCATGAAACCTTGAATAAGGGGTGAGATTTGGTTCGTTTGTACAAGTCAGCATGAAACGATGATACACCCCAGAGTAATTTGGGCGGAGAATAATAAGTATTTGCAAAGCCCTCTTGAGGGACTGGGAAAAACGTAGAAATATTAAACTTCCCCACCTGGGGAATTTCTGATATTCTCGCAAGCTTTGGGGACTACCATCATAGTAGGCCAAGTCCTTGATCTTGGGGCTTGCCCTTATGAAGTTTTTTACTGCAAAGGAGAGGCTAAGCCTACTTATAATTGTGCCCAAGAGTCACCCCCAGAGAACCTCTCTTGTTGCTCAGATGTGGCATCTCCCTTTAAGCCAACACTACAGATAAACTCAACTGCCCTCCCCCCTACATGGGACATGACTCCCAGGGGTATAAATCTCCCTGTCAATGTATAACATGACTTCTGGGGATGAGCCTGGACCTGGCATCATGGGATTGAGAAAGACTTCTTGACCAAAAAGGAGAAGAGAAATGAAACAAAATAAAGTTTCAGTGGCTTGAGAGATTTCAAATGGAGTTGAGAGGTCATTCTGGAGGTTATTCTTATGCATTATATAGGTATCCCTTTTGAGTTTTTAGTGTATTGGAATAGCTAGAAGGAAATACCTGGAACTGTTGAACTGCAACCCAGTAGCCTTGATTCTTTAAGATGATCATTTAACCATGTAGCTTATATGGGGTGACTGTGTGATTGTGAAAACCTTGTGGATCACACTCCCTTTATCCGGTGTGTGGACAGATGTATAGAAAAAAGGGGGACAGAAAGTAAATGGATCACAGGGGAGGAAAAGGAGCATGAGATGTTTTGGGTGTTCTTTTTTACTTTTATTTTTATTCTTTTTTCTTTTTCTTTCTTAGAGTAATGAAAATGTTCAAAAAATTAATGCAGTGATGAATACACAACTAGATGATGATACTGTGAACAACTGATTGTACACTCTGGATGATTTTATGGTACGTGAATATATCTCAATAAAATTGCACTAAAAAAGGGTATCCTAGATGACAGGCTTGGGAACCAAGAAACAGTTGAAGGAATTAAGTGTGTTTGGTCTGGAGTAAAGAAGACAAGCAAGGGACAATCTCTCTCCAAATATATGGAATATTTGTGTAGGATTAACAAGCAAAATTGGGACCAAGGAATAAGTTATTGGGAAGCAGATTTTTGCCTCAATAAAAGGAAAAGCTTTCTAACATTAAAACTAGCTCCCCTGGCTGATGCTAATTTGTGAAGAATTTTTTATTAGGTTGATTGTAAATGTTTGGAAATGGATAGAGGGGATGGTAGCACATTACTGAGTGTAATTAACAGCACTGAATTATGTGTGTGAATATGATTGAAAGGGGAAGTTCAGGGTCATGCATGTCTCTGGAAGGAAAGCTAAAGGGTGAAACATGGGACTGTAGAACACAGAGAACTTGGTTGTGGACAGTAACTCTGGGTAATAGTATAAATATAAGAGAGTTCTTTTATGAACTAGAACAAATGTTCATCACTATTACAAGTTGTTAATAATAAAGTGGTATATGGGGAAAAATACACCTAATGCAAACTATGGACTATAGTTAAAAGCAACATCTTAATATTCTGCCATCAGTTGTAACAAAGGTACCACACCAATGCTAAGTGTCGATAATAGCGGGTATAAGGGGTGTGGGCTTTTTCTTTTTAGAGCAGTGAAAATATCCTAAAATTGATTGTGGTTATGAAAGTGCATCTCTGTGTTGATACTGAGAGCCACTGATGTTCACTTTGGATGGATTGTATAGTGTGTGACTATATCTCAATAAAACTGCCTTAAAAAAAAACTAGCTCCCCTGGAGATATTTAAGAAAGTGCTGCGGACTATGATAGTCAGGAGGTACTTGGGAAAGGAACATACCAGCTGAAAGGTGGCCCATTCCTGTAACTCCATGTTACAGGGTTTCTGAAACAATCTTGCTTTCAATATTTTGCCGGTGACTGTATCTGTAAACAGTCACCTGTCCCAGAAATGCCAGAGCTCACAGTCACTCCACATCCCCTCTAGGAGGCCTCTTACTTTTGGAAAGAGCATAAAATATTTTTGTCTAATTCATGTTCCTGATCTGTTGGCTCATAAAGCAATGGACAAGGCACTAGGGCTCCATCCATCTCTGAAGATCTGTAACTCCACATTTATCAGACGAGATGAAGTAAACACCCCAGATTACCTGGTGAAGTGGTGGCAGAAATGGGGCCAGAACCAGGGAGCTGACTTCTCCCTGGATGTTATTCAAGACTTTTGTGAATCCTGACTCAAGCAGGCTGGCTTCCCATGATGAGATCCCAGACGTGTTGCTTGATTTAGAACAAGCTTCCCGTTTATTTCTGTCTGCTCCATTCTGCAGGTCTTCCACTAATCCTACCCTCCCCTAATGCACCTCCATACTGAATGCTTTTTATGTGTTAGCTTGTGATGCCCCCGGTACAGTTTGAGACAGAGCTTGCTTCTGGGTTGAGCTGGTATTTTTCTGGAGATTAGCTCTCTTCTGTGTGTATATCCACCTTTGGCCAGGACAGGCCCTGTTATAATCTAACATCCCTGTGCTAGTTGTGTATTTGGAGAGTCTGCTGTTGCCTTAGATGCTTTAAGTCCTTGAGGGTAAGAAACAGGAATCGTTACTCTGAATCCCTAGGCAGGTAATAAGGTTTTACATCCTGTGGGTATTTGATAAATTCTTGGTGCTTGCTTCTCTGCTTCTACCACATCCTATCTCAGGATTCCATCACCCAGGGAGTCATTTCCACCTTGCCGTTCTTCTGCCAAGCCCACCTTCGGGAGATAAGGCTTCCAAAGAGGAGTGTGTCTTCCCACATGTGGCTCTGTTTTAAACTTAATGATCTTATTTGAGTACCTAGATACCATGGAGGTAGGCGCCATAGAAATAGAAGGAAAGAGCAGGGAGGTAGAACAGAGAGAGGGAGGAGCCAAAACTTCAGGGGGCTGGGAGCAGTGTTTCTGTGACAGCGATGTTTATTTTAAGCTGGCAGTATTACTTATCATGTCCGACGTGCGTAGACAGTCCCACCTTCACCGGAACGTAAATACTTTCTGCTTCCTTGTGCCCTTTCACTCTCTGGGTCTACAGAGGAGTAGAAATGCAGCATCCAGCATATAGAGATGCACATCATCATCATTTCTTACACTTCTTAAATGTCAGTTAACGTTTTCAATGCACTTGCACACATATTACCTCCCTTGTTTGATCCTATGTCAAAGCAGATATTATTCACCCTTATGTTTCTGATGATGATTTTGAGATTCCGAGACTAAGTGACTCTTCCAAGTCATGTGGCCAGAGCTAAATTCCAGCTCTTCTGTTTCCTTGAGTGGTAGGCCTCCTGACACATGATTGGGCTGTGCACTGATGGGAATCCAGGACAGGCTGGACAGATGATACTGTTATGGATTGAATCATGTTCTCCACAAAGTCACGTTCAAGTCCTAACCCCTGGGCCTCTGGATGTGAACCCATTTGTAGGTAGGCTCTTTGAGGATGTTGTTAGTGAAGGTGAGGCCAAACTGAATCAGAGTGGATTGTAAATCCCATGTGACTGCAGCCCTATAAGCAGAGGAAGTTTGGACAGTAAAAGCAATCAGAAAGAGACAGATGGCCATGTGATGGAGGCAGAGATTGAGTTATGGCTTGCTGGCCAGCCTCCACCAAAATGCTGCAGACTTCAGAGAAAGCATGGCCCTGCCAGCATCTTGATTATGGACCTCTAGCCCCTCAAACTGTGAGACAATAAATTGCTGTTGCTTAAGCCAACCAGTCTGTGGTTGTTGTAGCAGCACTGGCAAACTAAGACAGACACCAGTGCATTTGGGGTCATGCTATTCAGGCTAGAATGAACTGTGGGAAACTCTGGCACTTCTGCAGGAGGCCCACAGAAAAATGTGATCAGCTGCAGAAGAAATTTGCTAATTCTATGTCCTGAGACAAAGGAAGAAAACATAAGATACAAATGTACCCTGATTTCAAGGTTGACAGCAATTCAAAACAGCTCCTTGCCAGCACAAGTGAACTCCAGTACTCTCAGCTTAATCAGTCTGTGCTAACCCAAAACTCGTCCTAAGAATTGCTGTACAGCTGCCTTCATCCTCCTCAAAGCATCATGGCAGAGACTGAGCTCACACTGAGCCAAATGCAACATGAAATAGAATCCTGAGTATGGTTAGGTATGTTTCTGTTCCAATTTGCTAATGTTGCTTGAATGCAAAATACCAGAAATGGATTGGCTTTTATAAAGGGGGTTTATTTGGTTACAAAGTTACAGTCTTAAGGCCATCAACAACAGGGCACCTTCACTGATGGATGGCCGATGGCGTCTGAAAACCTCTATTAGCTGGGAAGGCACGTGGATGGCATCTGCTTGCTCCCAGGTTGCGTTTCAAAATGGTATTCTCCAAAATATCAGTGTCAACTTCCAATGTCTTCAAAATGTCTGTCTCAGCTGCAGCTCCGAGGTCCTTCTATTTGTGAGCTTTTATAAGACTGCAGTGAACTAATCAAGGCCCACACTGAATGGGTGGGGCCACACCTCCATGGAAACATTCAACCAGAGGTCACACCCCAATCCAATGTGTATCACAGTTGGGTGGGTCATATCTTCATGGAAACAAGTCATTCCCAATATCCCACGAGACTGGATCAAAAGATCATGGTCTTTTCTTTGGGGACGTAATACATCCAAACCAGCACAGTTTCCAACCCATTTCTACGATCCCCCTTCATGTATGTCTGATGTTGGTAAACGGTGAGACTTACATGTCCTGCCACTTGTTTCTGGGTCCTTGCCCTTGCTGTACCTACCATCTAGAATGCTCTCTGCTTCGTTCTCCCTCTCACCCCACTATTAATCTCTACATTGTCCAATCAGACCTATACTTTAAGGCCTAGTTCAAATGTTCCCTCCTCCAAAAAGTTTTCCTAGCTTCCTCTAATTGAAAGTGATCTCTCTTTCTTCCAACCACCCATGACACCATTGGTTGGAGCTAGGGTCTAAAAATGAGGACCAAAGGTGCAAGGTTGTCCACACTCTCTGTTGAGAGCCACCAGTAAGTCCCCCAAAGTTGGAGCCTGTAATCTCCTCATGAGACTTACAGAGGGGAGTCAAAACTGGTCTCACAACCACCACTCCAAGCTGCTCCCCCTCCCCCGGTTGATAAAAGAGGAGGACTGAAGAGGGAGAGGGTGAGCTGCTTTTGGGAAAAGAGGCTATTCACCCCCCTCCCTGAAGCCTCTGAAGTGGGTGGGGATCTAAGAGACTCATAAGAAAAAATCAGAGGTGTTTTCAAGAAGAGGAGTCTGGCATTGTACACCCAGAGAGTCCTTTGCTTGGCATTCAGACTTGTTGATCTGACCTTGGGGTGTGGAGCAGGGATCAGTGGATGGGAGGGAGAAAGTGGGGAAGGATATCATCAGGCAGAGAGGGCCCAGAACTGCTGCCTTGCATCCTTGGCTCCTGAAGTGTGAGGAAAAGGGAGCTGTGCAAGCTGCCAGCCTTGAAGTTGACCACAGAGGGTAGGTGAGATGAGGTATTCCTGGGTTCACCCCAGGGAGGAAGGCAAAAGAGAAACATATCAAGGGACTGTAGCATCCATGCCACCAGATGTAAATAGCCTGGAAGAGGGGCCAGACTCATTTGGGGGCAGAGTGGCCTGGGGAGCTGCCAGGGAGGGGATTCCTTATCAGCACTGCACATCGGGGTCAGCCCAGCCTCACGGGCCTACA
>PVKY010007073.1:0-15295 GCA_004027775.1 Bradypus variegatus | reverse complement strand
AAGTTGAATTGCTTTATTAAAATCTCAGAGTTAATGAGCACATCTGTGGATGGCTAGAATTTCAGCCCTTCTCTCTTGCCCACATAAAAGCTGTAGCATCATTCTATCAAATATCTCATAGCAAACATTTTTTTCCTTTAGTAGTGCCATCTTTCTTTCTGTTATGATCTCTATGAATGTGAGTCTCTTCTTGGTTCCTTAACCCCTTTGAGCCTCAATTTTTTCATTTGTAAAATGAGGATAAAAATATCCACCTCAGAGGGTTGGGATGGGAGTGGAAAGAGAAAATATATGTAAGATTCTAGGCCCAGTGCCAGGCACACTGGGATGTTTCTGAGAAAAGTCATGTAAAAAACTACAACGTTCCCATATACCCCCTCCCCCCATTTTTGATTCTTTGCACTAGAGTGGTACCTTTGTTACAACTGATGCAAAAATATTAAAATATTGCTAATTATAATTCATAGTTTAGGTATATTTTTTCCCCATATACTACCCTATTCAGCCCTTCTTATCTTCCTCTTTTGATGACAAAAGACTCCTCAACCACGGGCCACCTCCCTGAGATGACTGGGAAGTTCAGATCAACATCTAGTTTGGTGGCTTGGAGTTACATAGCCCAGAAAAATGTTCTTAATCTTAAATCATTCTTGGTCAGAATCTATTTGTAAATAGGACCTTTGTAGACGTCATTAGCTAAGATGTACCCAAACTGAATGAGAGTGGCCCTTCATCCAACATGGCTGCAGTCCTTACAAGCAAAGGAAATTGGAGGTCGACAGAAACTGGAAGAAAAAGGAGAAGCTGCCGCCATGTGCATTGTCATGTGAAAGAAAACTAAGGAACCCCAAAGATTGTTGTCGGGGCAGAAGATACTGGGAGGAGGCAAGCCTTTCAGCCTCTGAAACTATGAGCCAAAAATTCCTGTTAAGCCAACCCATTGTATGGCTTGTTGTATGGTGTTTGTTCTATCAGCCCAGAAACTACAACACTAGCCAACAAAGCATTTTAAAAATGAATCAACATGATATTAAATAAGACAATAAAAACCAATCTCCAAAAGCAGGGGGTGAATCCCAGGGGCCCAGCATCCAAGAGCACATAACCAGGGGCTTCAGCAAGAGGCAGGGCGGGCTGCTGTCCCTGAGCTGAGGTCTCTGCCCATTTCAGAGTCGAATTGGCTGGAGGTGGAGGGGAAAGGCGCCCCAAAGACATCCTTGGCTAGGTTCATGGGATGGTGCGCACGGGATGTGCCATTTTATCTCTATGGACACGCATTTTTCAGGCCGGGATGTGCTCCAGCAATCTTCACTGTGCTGTGTTCGTGCTCCCTTTCTCAGCCCTCGGTTAATACTACTGTCAGGTCTGCTTCGGTGAGAAACTTCTTCTCCACCAGCTCCCTTCAAATTGCTGGCCACTGTAACACTGTTTACTGAAAACCATCCTTCTCCCTCTCCCACCTTCTCTCTTTATTTATTTTGTATCAACCTGTTAAAACAATATGTACCAAATCTCCGTGCAGGTCAAGACAGAGGCTGGAAATGCTCCCTTTCCTGGACACTGCCTGACTGCTCCTGTTGCACACACGGGGGCTGTGGAGCTGGCTGCCTGCAGAAGTGGGGTGTTCCAGCCAAGTGCCTGAGGCCTCACCTCAGCCCCCGGGAGCCATACGTCAGGCTGCTTGGCTACTTGGGTTAGTTCATTCTTAGACCCCAGAGGCTGGAATCCTGCAGTCAAAAGAATTGCTGAAGCTGTTTGGAGTCCAGGGAAGACAAGATGGCAGTGTGTTCCCCCAGGAGCCCTGACGGGCTGGCCACAGGATAGACGGCCCGGGGTGTGGGGGCATCTGTGTCGGTCTGTGATTTCAGTGTGGGAGACGGTGCCAACTTTGAAAAGGTGCTTCCTCACTTCCAGAACAAAAGTGAAGAGACGCTGAGTTCGCTCTCAAAAGAAACCCCCCAAACCTGGAGTTTGGGCTATTTCCACACTGAGGGGAACAGTGCTGTCCAGATACTCTCTGCTGGGTACTCAGGAGGCTGTCACAACATGCTGCAGGCTGAGAAACACTTCACCCGGACTCACTGATCAGACTTCACCACATTCACCTGGAGTAGGGAATTCGCGACACTGGGCCTGGGAGCCCCAATCCTGGAATCTGACAGAACTGGATTTGGAAACCCACTCTGCTACTTATTAGCTGGGTGCCTTCAGGAGAGTTATGTAACGTTTCTGAGCCTCAGAAATGGGGAATGTAAGAATAAAATGGGGATAGTGGAGCCTTTCTCATAGATAATCATGAGAATTAAATGACATACTAATCTCTACATATGGCACACAGCCTGGCACCTAGTATGTGCTTAATGAACGTTAAGTGTTATTTGTTGTATTCTCACACCCATTTCAGAGGTGAGGAGGCTGAGTCGTAGAAAGCAGAAGTGACTTTCCCTAAGAGAGCAACTGAGTGAGCAAAGGTGAGTGTAAGTGGGAATATGAATCTGTCCTAACCTTTTGGAAGCGTTTTGGCAAAATGTGACAACAGTTAATATGTACAGACCCTTTAATCCAGCAATACCAGTTCTGGGAATTTTTCTTAAGAAAATAATCAGACAATTGTATAAAGATGTATATGCCACTGTGTTTAGAAAAACATGAAAAGTGAAAAGATGCTTTGTTTATAGGTAGCATAAAGTCTAAATGTCCAGCAATAGGGGACTGGGTAAATCAAATGTGGTGTATTCATAAAATGGAATATTCTGCAGTTATAAAAGCATGGCTGCGGGTCTAGATTTTTAATTTTTATGGGAAAATGTCCATGATATACTGTTAAGTTAAAAAACAAAAGCAGGTTAATAAAACTGCATGTTTATATATATATATATATGAAGAACTATATACTAAAATATTAATAGCGGTGCGATATCTGGGTAGTAGGATAACTGGTCACTTCTAATTTCTTCTTGGTTTTTGATCTGAATTGTTTACTATAAGCCCGTATTTCTTAATTAACCAAAACCATAAAAGATAAAGCTGCTTCCATTACACAAAATTTTTTCAAGTACAAGAATTGAGAAAATAATCAGTGCTTCCGACTTAGCAGGTGAAGAAGTAAACTTCATCAGCATCAACATCTGCACCTTCATCCATCTCTCGGAGTCAGCAGGAGGATTAAATAAGACACAGCATGTCAGAGCACCTTGAGTGGTGCTGAGAACATGGCACATAGTCAATAAATGCTTTAAAAATTTTTTTAAAGACCCCCTCCCCATAGCTCCAGTCTTTGTGTTGCCAATTTCTCTGGGAAATACAGGAAGGACAAAGAAAGGTCCTGACATCCCACTGGCTTGTTCATTAGAAGTGGGAGGGCTATATCTGGTTGCCTAATTAACCACAGAGTAATTTAGGGGATTAACAAAATCAGCAGTGAAGCAGGGCTACCCAGCAAATGTCATGTCCACAAGCTTGCCTCAATTTACTCCATGGATATACTCCCTCAAATCGGTTTTTGTAATGAGGCCAGCTACACATACACCCTTACCCACCTGCACACACAGAGTGAACGAGTGCATTTTTGAAAGAAAATTATAAATCAATTGTATTATAAATTTCCTCTCTGAGTTTGTTATTTAAAGGACCCCTCTGGTGAATTCTTTTGTGGAGCAAATAATCAGCCCTTCGTGAACTACTTAGAAAAACTGGATTTTCCTATCAGGTTTGCTTAAGGAGAGAGCAACCCAGAGTTTCATTTGCTCGCTGAAATCTCCTCTTTTGCCAGTCTTCTGGTTCTGCCCTTTGGCCAAGACCCATTAGCCACAGGGTCTTCTGGCTGGGCTTTTTTGTATAAAGGGCACACTGAATGACATGCTGACTTCATACAGAATGTCTCATCTACCTCCTGCTTGACTGACTCATTTGGGGAAATTTTTTATTATTAGGGATTTGCTACAGCTGGAGTAAATCTCCTTAGAAATTTCAGTGTTGTCAGGTTAATTTGTGAAGCGCTTGGCAGAGGCTTTGGAAGTTTGTGGCCTTGGAATAAACATGGCTTTGCATCTAGTATCTGATATTCAGTGTTTGCTTGGTAAAGGAATCTGGCGTATAAACTCAGTGCTTGCCCCGATGACATTCAAGTAGGATAACCTAAAAAAAACCACTCCTCTTAGAACATATTATTCCTTCCCCAGATGGAAACATAAGCCAGCTAACAGATATATTAACTATTGTGTTTGCATTTCATTATCCATAATCTCTCTCAAATGAAAAAATTCCTTTTAAAGCTTTAACACTACCTTTTATTATTATTATTTTTTTCCTGAGCTAGAGTAGCCATCTCTATCCATGGTTCTTTTTTCCCCCTCTCAAATGGTTCTCCGAATGCCTTTTTATTTTTCTCCTCAGAGATTCCGACATCTGCATGTTCAGCATGTCTAGAGACACTTTCTGTACTTTCTTTCTCAACTTCAAAGTCTTAATTTCTCTCCCCAAACCCACATTTGGGGTGTGGGAATCTTGATGGTGGAATTGATTTTCAGGGTCCACAGGGGAGATATGTAAAAGCAACGATCTCATCTCTTCTTATTGCTAGACAAACCTGAAAAGAAGCTTTCTGGTTTCCATAACTCTATCCATGCTAGACACTTCCCAGCAGGGCTCCAAAGGCTAGGTTAGTCAACAGAGCCTGTTCCAGGAGAACCACCCAGCCGAGGTACTTCGCCAGGGCACAGCCACATCTAGCCCATTCCCGAGTCCACCTTCATGGCTCTCACACAGCACTGCTTGGGAGAGACTTCTATATCATAGAGTTCGTAGGTGCTCTGGGTAAGAAAGCTGTGTCCTGTCCATGAGACTTGGGGTCCGTCGATCAGAGCAGCTGCAGCCACCTTTCATGCTATTTACATACTAAAAATTTAAGACATCTTGTGCACACTGAGCCCTTACCAGTCTCTGGGCCTTTGCACTTCCTGCTCCTTCTGCCTACGATGCTCTTTGTTAGCCTTTTCCGTGGCTGGTTCTTTTTTATCCTTCAGGTCTACGTGCAAACATCACCTCTTCAGAGAAGCCTGCCCTGACCACCCCATCTCAGCTGGCGTGCCCTTGTTCTGTCTCTCATCATCCTATTATTTCCTTAATTGCTATTATCAATAATCTGTAAAGGTCTCGTTGATACACTTGTTCATTGGTTTATAACCTGTCTCCTGCATTAGAAAGTGAGCACCACGAGGGCAAGGACCTCGCCTTTTTGCTGCTGAATTTCTGATACTGCTTGGTGCCAGCACATCATAGGGCTCATTAGCTTGTTAGTGAGTGAATAAATGAATGAGGGAATTGACCTCGGTGTTAGATGTTAAGAAGAATGCATTCTATAGAGATGATGATGTCCCAGGGGTTTGATATGTTTGGTCCATTTTATACTTACTTCCTTTGTGTCATAACACATTCACTGATCTATTCTGGGTGTATCTGGAAACTGAAATGTTGACTCGTGACTCAAAAACATGAAATATAACATTTTGAGTGGAAGAAACATCTCAAGTCATGCTGACAGCATTTTCACTATTAGCGGCAAACAAATCAACTATAATTAAAATGCTGTCAAAGTGATTTGAGATTTTTCTCACACTTTCAAAGTTCCATATTTCATGAGTAGATTATCCAGGCCACAGAATTTATCACCTCCTGGAGTGCTTTTCTTCCAGCAAGCTCAAAGGCGTCTACAAATGTCTTATTAATCTTTATATTAAAACCTGCAGGGAAAATATGAGGGGGAGAAAACAACACTGTCATGTCTAACTTTCCAAAGAAGAAGCTGCCAGAGGTGCAGGGAGGAAGCAGGGAAGGTCTGCAGAAAGCTGAGGTCTCCGGCAAGTTCAGGCCCAAAACCAAGTTAGCCCCAATGCCAGGCGGTCTGCTTTTGGGCTCAGTACAGTACCGAGGCCCTTGCCTTTTTAGAGAAATCAGCTTGACATTAGGTGGCATTTTTAAGATGCTGATTTCACCTTCTTGAATTTCTCCCTTCATCAGTGCTGCCTGTTTAATAAGAAACTGGTATCACAATGGAAAGAGCTGACGTTTATTGAGCACATACTATGGGCCAGGCCTTGGTTTAGACATTATCTCATTTAATCCTCATAATACCCACTGTTATGATTTCTGCTCATTGCAGATACAGAAAATGAAGATACAGGGAGGTTAAGTGACCCCCAAGGTTGCTTCATGAGGAGAGGTCAGAGGTAAAGCAGGCTCACTCTTGGGTACCAGGCCTCACCTTTCTCCCTTTGCCCCACTGATGAACAAGAGCTGAGAGCAATGGATTTACCAGCTTGCTACAGCACCACGGCCTTAGAAGCTACCACGTGCAAAGAAGCCTCTTGGCCTCAGGTTTCCACAAAATGGGAATGAGGTATGAAAGACACTTGGCTGCAGCTCACTCTTTTTATTTAGTTATTTTCTTCTAGCAAAATCTAAAGGACTCTCAGGTTTCCACAAAATGGGAATGAGGTATGAAAGACACTTGGCTGCAGCTCACTCTTTTTATTTAGTTATTTTCTTCTAGCAAAATCTAAAGGACTTGTCCAAATTAACAGGCAAATCACCAATAAAATCAGTGAGTGGACTTGGAATTCATGGTTTCAAGACTCACCCAGTAGAACAAAATCTAACCTGTAAGTGCTCAGATGGGATAATGTAATTTTTGGAAGTACGGTATTTTTATAAGCACATATTCACCCATAGGTGAACATATGACCCACCTATGTTTCCTGAGCGAGGAAACAGAATCCTGTGTATTTATAAGCTCCTAAAGTATCATCTACAGCACATAGTCTTTGAAGTCCATGAATTTCCAGCAGGGTCCAGAGATGAATTTCAATAGGTTGGGGAACCCC
Organism: Bradypus variegatus; assembly: GCA_004027775.1. Lineage (NCBI taxonomy): Eukaryota > Metazoa > Chordata > Mammalia > Pilosa > Bradypodidae > Bradypus > Bradypus variegatus. The sequence continues at coordinate 8,414 of PVKY010007073.1, read as the reverse complement.
TGTAAATATGCAGAAATTTTGTGTATGTACATTTTCCTAGGGAAGGGCTCTGTGACAAAAGCGTTTTAAACCACTGTTACACAGAAACATTGTCTGTCTATCAGGGTGTCAAGTCCATGCAGCATGTGGGCTTTGCGGACAGACTTGCCTAGTTTCCAGCATTTACTAGTGGTGTGACTGCAGGCAAGTGACTTAACCTATTTGAGCCTGATTTTACATCTATAAAATGGAGACAATAATAGCTCTCATCTCGTGGGATTGTCAGAAGGATTGTGAAGGTACGTAAAGGAGCAGGACAATGCCAGTTGCCTTAGAAGCGCTGGACAGATACTGGCTATTTTTATTATGCTAAGTGTTCTACAATACAGGATTGTCTGCTTTAGAGGTTGGTGCATTTGGGGGAGAGAAGAGTTACACACACATGGTGCTTTGGAAAAAAAAACATGAAGATAAAATGACAAGTCATAAATTACAGACAGTGTCAATGCTCCCCAACTTTGGTGCCTAGGGAAGGTTGTTTCTGAAATTCCTCCTCCTGTTCAAATGCATCAACAGTGCTTCAGCAACTTTAGTTTTTGAGATTTTATTTTAATTGTGTGTTTCTGGGTCCAGGCTCTGGAACCAGTTTACCTGGCTTGGTTTCAAACCAGCCCCCCCAACCCCCCACCCTGTTAGCTGTGTCTTAAAGAGCAAAGCACTCAAGCTCCCTAACATTCACTAAGTTAATGTACATCAGTGGCTCGGCACAGTGCCTGCTACGTAGTTAGGGCTCCATAAATAGGAATCAGTTGTAAATGCTATCATCATCATCATCCTCATCATTACATAAGTAACTGCAAGCTTCATATAGTTTTGAAACTTTATGTGTGTTTGTGTATTTGCATCACTGCCAGGTGCCTTTTTAATAGCGGGCTGCTGACAATTTCATTTTCCTCCTCTGTTTCTTCCCATCACACATCTTTGATATTCTGGGCTTCTTATCTGCAATCCCCTCCCAGCCAGGGCCACCAGGACTCCTGAGAAGGGAGGAAATCTGAGCACCCAGCAAAGGAAGTATGCGGACAGAAAAACCGAAAACAAACTGAAGGAATTATTCCAAAAAACCTTGAAGGCAAGAAAATGGGAACTACAAATAACATCTATTTATAGTTGCTGGTTGTTTTTCCGCAGAAGCCCTGGGACGATGGCAAGGGCCCCGCTGAGCTCATTGTTCCTCGCAGAGCCAGCTGCCAAGAACGCCTCTGAACGTGAGGAAGGAGGCCACTCCAGACAGGGCGTCTGACGCGTCTCGCTGTAGATGAACTTTCAGAGAATCGAGGGCACACAACAAAGCCTCCACCACTTCTCCCCTGACCCTTTGGCTGAAAACCGCTTCCCCCACAGGGAAGCAAAGCACATTCCAGAAGCTGTAAGGCCCCAGCTCTGCTCCACTCCTGGACGCACAAGCACCCGGGAGACAGGCTTGGATGCAATGAGTTTGCTTACATAAGGAAAGATTTTCTAGGTAACCAGTGCCAAGGTGAAGTTGAAGGCTTTTGGGCAGGCGGTTTTCAGTATGAGTGTTGAGTCTTTCCTCTGCCTGCTGTAGGTGTCTGTAAAAGCCACACCCTCTGCAGTCAACTTAAAGGGCCCTGTGGCTAGTATTTTGCAGTGATACCACAGTAGAAAGTAGGTAAGAATAGCCCACAATTTATTTCCATTTGCTTCTTCTTTGGAGGCAACAGACGCAGCAGTAGCTCAAATAGGCCACCTGCAGATGGGTATTCGGGTGTGACCGTGAATCCCAGCAGGGCCACGGTCACTAAATTGTCCTCTGTTCGCCTGGGTCAATCAGGCTCTCCTGCCTGAGTGTGCGTCACCTCATAAATGGGAACGGGATCATGCCTCTGTGCTTCCCAGGGCCGCCTGGCAAGGGCATAACCAGTGGTCGCCTTTGAGGGAGAGTCAGGAAACATCATCCCGGGTCTCTGGTGTGCTGGCAGTGTTCCTTCATGCTCCCAGGTGAATGAATGGCTTCCTCCACAACAGGTTACTCCAGCTGTGATAGAAAGTCATAAGCTCCCCATCTGTCCAAAAAATGGGAGCCTGCCAGGGACACAGGTGTACTGGACACCAGGGAATCAAATGCTACATAGCACAAGTCAATGTTTGCTTTTCTGGGGAGTTAGACTCCCAATTCATTTTGCTATCCCATTTTGCTGGCATCCAGCCTCCATAACAAGACTTGGAAAACACAAAACTCATCTGAAAAATGTGCCATACAGAAATCCAAGCAGGGGACAGTTTGGGAGTAGGTGGCAGGTGGGATGAGCCTGGCTCTTGGCTTTCATCCACTTGGAGCTTTGGATCACAGAGCTCACAGCTTCTCCTGGCTCCAGGGGCAAACTTGTCACTACTGTGCAAAAAGTACCGTGGGGCGGAAACGATGGGCTTCCACTAATGTCTTAAGCAGGAAGGGGCTGCTGCCACGCCAGGGTGGAGATTCTGAATATAGCACTCAGTGGGCAGTCGGCCGGAACAGTGTCCGTTTCTCCAACCAGCACACCGCCACTGCGCTTTCGACGGCCGTGTGCGGAAGGCACCCTGGCTGCCTGCGCTCGCTCAGGGCAGGAGCGGCCCAAGAGCAGCAGGGGACACACAATGCATGTTAAAGCGCTGTCTCCCCCATCATAGAAATGCCCCTTCTGTTCAGAAAGATCTGTTAGCGGTTTGTTTTGTTTGGGGTGGAAGCAGCAAATGTTGGTGAATGTAGGGTGCTCTTGGCTGGAAGTTCACAAGAACGTGAAGAAACATGTCTCCAAAAGACACCAACATCTTCAAGGAAGGGGAACCCGGCTGCAGGAAGCGTCCAGGCAATATGGGAACAGTGTGACTCAGAACTTGGAGTACCTTTATTTATCCCACAGCCATAACCAGGCTGTTGGCTCAGTGCACCGTGTGGGAGGAAGCATCAGAGCCAGGGAAGTGCTGTGGGAGCTCCACAAGCATAAAGGTGGGGTGGGGAGAGCAGGAGAGACCCCCAGAAGAGGAGTCCAGACCCCACTGTCCAACCTGCCCTGTGGCTTGGACTAAAATCCTTTATCTGCTGGTGCCTCAGTTCCCAGTGGATAAGACCAAAAAAATAACAATACTCCCTTACCCTCCTACTACTCTCAAAGGGATGACACATAGACAAATCACTTTGAACTTTTAGATGAAAGGTGCCGTATAAATCTGAGGTCTCATCAACTGTAATTGTTACGGTAATTATTTTAATGATAATAATGATGATAATGGGAGGTGGGGGTGGGGGTGGGGTGGGAGATGAAAACTCCTACCCTGAGACAAAGAAAAACTCTTGCGTTAAAACCTGCCTCGCGATTCCTTCTGCGCCTAGCTCTCAACCATCTCTTTCAAACTGCCAATTCCTGGGCTGAAATATTATTTACTCCTTTTCTTTCCAATGAAACAATTATTTGTTCCACCGTTTTCCCTCCCGCTCACTCTCTGACAGCTCAGCCATGGACTGTTTACATGTCTTGCTCACTCTCCAAGTCTCTGGTTCACACCCCTGACACTAAAGGCAGGAGAATTCTCTCTGTATGAGGAATCAATTACTCCACTGACACTCTACTACTAGCCCTCACTGCTTCTGATGCCAGAAGGAGAGAGAAAGTGGTGGTGAGGAGGGCAGGAGATCAGGGGAGGCTGGGCGGACAGAGGGACTGAAAGGTGGATGACAGGGAGGCAGACGAGACTATTGACATGAGGGATAGTCAGGCCTTCAGCTTTGTATTTAAAGACATAGAAAGAGAGCTCTCTCCTTGACTGCCCTGCTGGAATCTGGAGATGACTGCATGGCAGGAAGCGGCAAAGAAAAGGAACAAAAGGAGAAACGGAAAAGAAAAGGCTTGTCAAGGATATCTAAAGAAATTGGAGAGGCCTCAAATACCTAAGCACTGGCACAGCAGATGACAGCTCTAGGCAGATGGACACAAGTACACAAAGAGTGAGATTTGGGGTGGGGATGTTGGGTGGGAGGCGGGGTGAATAAGATTAGAAAGATCAGCTGCCTGGATTCAAATCCCAGCCCTAGCATTACTATCTGGTGATCTCTTGGGGACTCAATATTCCCATCTGTAAAATGGGAGTGATAGCAGTACTAGATCCATAGGGTTGTTGTGGGAGTACAGCATGGAAAGTTCTCAGAGTATCTTCTGGCGCACGGTGAGAACTCAATAAATGTTCGCTGTTATTGTCTAATTGCCAGCCCCTCCACACAGCCTGCAAGCATATAGTTGAATCCCTAATGGGGCAGAGCAGGAAAATACACACAGACTGCCAAGATGCTTGGCTACAAAGCTAGGGAAAAAAAGACAGAAAATATCCTGTGGATTTTCCTCTGTCATGTGAAGTCCTTTGCTGCTCCTCCTCCCCTGCAACCTAAGCACAACTTTTTCCCCCCTTTCTTCTTTTTTAAATTTCATTTTTACCCAGCCAACATTTTTCAGGAATATACATTCTAGGGAAAAAATTTTTTTGATTATGTAAATTAAATACAACTCTCTACTCTGCAATCAACTGAGATGAGTTGTGAGGCACTAGGTCCCATTATGTAGGATGATTATGGAGGGTCTTTTCTAGAAGGAAAGACAAGGGCAGCTAATATTTTCTTTTCCTGGGATGATTTACCCAGGTAGAAGTAGAAGAATGGAATTACATTATCTCTTGAGTTTCTCTTAATCTAAAGGTTTATGTGTCCCTGCCACTAAAAAGGACAAAACTAAGAATTTTTTTTCCTATAGAACTCACAAATCCCTTTTTTGAAAAAAAAAAAAAAAACTTATGTTCTTACTTGGTTTATTTCCCTTCTATTCTTTATCCCTCCACACCTGGAGCTCCCACTGAATTTCTTAAGACAGACACTCATCCGGTGTAATTAGATGGGAGAATTACATGGAGTTACATGGGGTGAGTTACCGGCCCTCTGGGAATCTCTGGGTTCGGAGAAGGTGCCAGGCTTGAGAGGCAGAACAAGTCGGATTGTGTATTATAAAATCTCAAGTGATTTTCTCAATCAGAAGGTAAAATACATTGTTGAGAAGGACATCCACAGTGAAGCTTGCATTTAGAGAGCCACGATTGCAACATCGCATATTTGAAAGCAAACTGCCAAAAATAACCATTGTCCCAACTGCTCTTTAACCTTGGTGGGAGGAGGAGAATGAGCAGTGGGTTGTTTTTTTTCCCACTGCTTCACAAGCTGAAGTTGCTGGGTGGAGTCCTTGGTCAAGGTTGGTGGGCGCTGGGTCAGCTACCAGCCGAGCTCCATTTAGCCGGCTGTTCCCATTTATTGCACCATGTACCTGGAGATGGATCTGTTTCAGTCATTAGAAGGGTTGTTGCAATACAGACAAGTATTACTGCTCGTCAGGTCCTTGGGGGGAATCAGGATATTTCTGTGGTTCGGCAGGCAGTAAATCTGTAATAATTTCATGAGTCATCAACCTGAGGGTCCCTCCTAAGCGCAAGACACCCTCTTCAACCGCAGAGGACTCTCACTCTGCTGGTGGATTTCCAGACCCCAGGGTCTCCAGCTGAGGCCACACCTCCAGTTGGGCAATCTGGCCTCCAGCCCTCTTTTCATACAAAAAAATGAACTTAGGGAAAGTCCGGTGTAGGAGTACAAATTGACTAGTGGAATTTATCCCAAAGGGTTACCTGGATTTTCCCAGGTCAAACCCCACTTTCAGGATTAAAATAGGGATCTCTGGATGTAAGGTATGAGATTGCAGAGACCCTGGCCACGGAGGGTGGGGGCAGCAGACAGTCCCCACAGTCTCAGCCTTTCCGGCTTCCTGACAACAGCCCTTGTCCCTAAGGAGATGGGGGAAGTCGCCTGGACAGGAAATAAATTAAGTAGCATTGCTCAGGCATCTCGTCCCTGGGAAGAAAGTTTGTATCAGTAAGTCACAATGACGGCCCTTCTTACCCTACCCTCACAACCGTCAACAAGGAAGGAAACTGAGTTCAGCCATGTTCAATCACTATGGTTCTTGAAGGCATCAAATTCTTTCCCCTTCTTGTCTTTGAACATGCTGCTGTCTGCCCAGACCACCTCCAAGACACACTCTCCCTTTGCCCTTTGCCTGGGTAACTTCTTCTCCAGAATCAGCTTGGCATCACCTCCTCCGGGAGCCTTTCCTGATCTCCCCAGCACTGTAAGCTCACATGCCTGTATCACATACCCAGTCCGAACACGGTGTAGGGGAGGCAAAAAAGCAGCAAGAGTAAAGAGTGCAGGTTGAAGAGTAGTACTCTTGCTTAAAATCCCTTCCCTGCTACTTCTGAGAGCAGGAACTTGGGCCAGCTACTTAGCTTCTTTGAGCTCAAAGAAGAGATGATCAGAGACCCAAGTCACAGAGAGGTTAGTGACTTCCATCAGCCTGAGTCCTGGCCTCACTGTGTCACACCATAAGATGGACAAAGACAGAAGACAGATGTCTGCCTTCCAGTGCAGGTCCACGCCATGCTGGCCTGTTGGCTGGCATCTCAAATGTAGAACAAACAAACAAATAAAATGCACTAACTAATCCTCTGCATGCACCTGCTCAGCACCTACCAGGACTAGGTGCTGAAGTGGTACAGAAATGAAATATGGGGTCCCTGCTCGCAGGGAATTTACATGCTCAGAACACAAGATCAACACACACGGACAAAAAAGAAAGCAAATCAAGGGGCTCTCGAAGTACTCTGGGAGTTGAGAGCAGGGGCAATACGAGAGTGCAACCAGACACTGCAGAGAGTGGAGGGAGGGAGTCAGAGCAAGAGAATTCATAGGGTCACATGCAGACGTCAGGTCGTATTTGGTTGTTTGACTGGAACGGCGGCCATTTGTAGATGCACAGGGAACCACTGTCAGCTGGGATGGGAAGGGCCAGACTTCCCCTCTGTTCTCGTGGTTAGTTCATCAGCCTGGGAAACTGCCACCTTCCTAAGATATCATCCCCTTCTTGGGGAGAAAGAGACACATCTTCTAAGATTTAGGGGGCTCCTCTGGCCATAAACATAAGAATACCTTGTTCACCGGGGACTCTTAGCCATAAGGCCAAATATCCCCAAACCACAAATATCCAGACTACAGGAGGGAGCGCAGAGGGAAAGGTCCTGCGCAGCTACACTAAAAGCTGAGGACTTTAGGCACTGATGCTCTTTCAAGGCGAATGGGGGGTGGGGTGGAGGGGTGGGGGCCTGGTAAGGAGAGGGGGTGCCCCAGTCCTCAAGTTGCCATGAGCTTGGTTGTTAGAAGCAAACTAGAAACGCTGGCCCTAGATCACAGTGACCTGGAGCAAAGTTTTGACCCCAGAAACAAAACTTCCCCAGAGACAGTAAGACCTTCTAAAGCAACACTGATAAACAGTCCAAGAGTAATATGAGTCAGCAGAGGTAGGTTACTGAGGGCAGACATTCTGACAATAGGAAATGGCAGCAAGAATATGGTAAGTAAAAGAAAGTCCCAGACTTTCCCATACAGCACAGTACAAAAATGATAACATCATTCTTAATTACTGTGTATCCACCATAGTAAGGCAGGGCAATATTGCAAAGTAGTTATCGCCACAGCTTTGCAGATGAGGAAACGGGGGCATGGTGAGTTTAAAAGGTTGACAAAAGATTCAAATTTAAATCTGCCTAGTCCAAATACGACATTACCCAGGATCTATCACAAAAACATGTTTAGAATTAGAAGCCTGACTCATCAAGAAAAAGTTGTCTCTCCTTAATACTGGTTGTGTTCAAGACAGGGACATTTGGCACATGGTTTCCAATGAACTCATCAGGAATCCTTTAAAAAAGAAGAATGGGGTATGTTTTAGTATCTGGAAATTCCACTTAGAGCACATACATTCTTCAAGGATATATGGCAAATGAGATATTGCTGTGCTGAAAATAACACATAAAATCATTAGCGGAGACTTCCGTGTGAAGATTTTAGCCTAAGCAATGTTCTTTCAAGTCTTCCTAGTGGTTTTTGCATTTTCTGAAAGAAGCACAGTTTTGAAGGTACCCATCTGGAAATTACCAATTCTTAAAGAGACCCAGACTTTGGATATTGATTTTATTTGGTTGAGCCTCTGGAACAGGGCAGGGTGCCATGCCTGTTTGAGCAGTCATCCATGAGGTGTGTATCAAATGCAGGTCACTGTTTTGTTTGTTTTTTGTAGTTGTTGTTGTTTTTTAATACATATATTTTAAATTTCAGAAGTGGAAAATATGCTCTACTTTGTGTGTGTGTGTTTCCAAAACCATAACGTCCAGCCCCTTGGCTGATGACTCAAGAGAAAGGCCTCTCTGCCGAAGCAGCCACTTCACCACCGCAGGGAATGAAGTGGCTTCTTCCTGTTTGCCCAGACAGCCCCGTGACCTGCCCTTCT
>PVKY010007072.1:0-15295 GCA_004027775.1 Bradypus variegatus | reverse complement strand
CGGTGAAATAGAAGCCCCCAGGAGGCAGTGAGATTATCTGCTGAGAAGACTAATCAGTCCTCCTCCTACTTGATTTCCCAGCAGGATTTGCCACTGTTGTCAACCACTCCTCCCTTCTTGAAATTCTATGTCCCTTTGACTTTGGGTTTCCCTCTCCTGCCTCTTGCTAATTTCCTTCTTCATTGCAGAGGCCTTCTCATCTGCCCCTTTGGCAATCCTGGGAGTTTCACATGGGTCTCTTCTCTACACAGTCTTCCTTGATGGGTGCCCCCTCTCCTGTGGCCTGAAAAATTTCCTGCCTGCTGATGACCAGATCTCTGCAGTACAGATTTCTCTCTGAGGCTTAGACCCATGTCTCCCCATCCCTGCCCCTCCTCTCGTTGCTGGGTCTCTGCACGTGTTCCTCACTCTACCTGGAATGTTCTCTCCTTCCACCAGCTTAGCTCATCTGTTGGGCCGCTCTTCCTGTGGAAGCCTGTACTGCTGCAGCAAGCTCCAGGGCCCAGTTAAATGCTGATCTTCTCATCCCATAGTACTTGGGTGCTCCTCTGCCTCTCTCTCCCAGGAACTTGTAAGCTCCCTGAGGTCAGAGACTGTATTTGTCACAGTTGGGCCCCAGCACGTGCCATAGTGACTGATACTACCTAGCATAACGAGGTGCTTAGGAAAAATTAGGTGAGTTACTGAAAGTAGGAATGCTTGTCAGTGTTAAATGTTGGTGAGAAGACAGTTAAGATAAGCATTGAAAAATGTTGGCATTAGCCTCACCAGGAGGTAGGTCGTCGGTTAACTCAGTGGGGTCAGCTTCAGCAGACAGGAATGGGTACAGAGAAACAGGTGGGAACAAATGGGAGGTGAGAAAGTAAGAACAGCAAGTGTGCTTAAGGTCTTGAAAAACGTAGCTGTGATGTGGAAGACAAGGAGCAGTTACGTGGTATGAGGAGTGTTTTTTTTGTTTTTGCTTTTCCCAACAGTGGGAAAAGCATGGCTAAAGTTTCATGGGAGGGAGCTTGCCAACAGGGAGCTGTTGAAGATACAGAAGAGAGGGGGACAGCGGTAACATGAGGTCCCGAAGGAAACAAAGGGAGTGGGGTTTTCCCAGAGCACAGTGAAAAGACAACTGTAGAAGGTCATCAGGAAGAGAAGAGGAGGGTGTTAGGGGCGGGAGGAACAGCGGGGCTGAGGGAGGACATGCATGGGGAGTTTGAGGACTGGCCGGTAGACAGGTAGGGTGAGAGAGCTGGACGGGCAGCTCAAGTCCAGTCTGAAGGACCTTGAAAGCCCCAGTCAGAAGTTTGGGCCCAGTCCCATTGGCAGTGGGGAGCTCTAGGGGGTTTTTTTTTGAAAGGGAAAGGGAACTTGTCAGAATCCCTGCTGAGTATTATATCTAATCCTCATAAGCATCCCAGGAAGAACAACTTTGGATCCCCAGGGTCATGCTTAACATTATAACCCAAGTGTTTTTCTACTCTGTGTTATCTACCCTTTTCAGGCTATTGCCCAGCTTTCCAGCCTTTCCCCAATGGCTGCAAATACAAATATGGCTGCACTGCTCACCGCCATTCCCTTGGCCTTTCAAATCTTACAGATCATTGCCTTGGACAGTATTCCTAGGATCGGAATCACCAACAGTACCCAAGAGCATGAGTGTATCAGCAGCTTCTGGGCTTCTGGGAGATGTGCAAACAGGGCCATGCACCTCCTCCCCGCCCACCAGGACTCCCCGGCTGTCCCATCTGATTAAGAGTCAGGCCACTTCACTGCTCCAAGCTGTGGACAGTGGTAACTGATGGCTGCACTCCTTCCCCCAGAGCCCAGATGCCGGTCCAGCCTCCAAGCAAAGACACAGAGGAGATGGAAGCAGAGGGCGATTCAGCTGCCGAGATGAATGGGGAAGAGGAAGAGAGTGAGGAGGAGAGGAGTGGCAGCCAGACAGAGTCTGAGGAGGAGAGCTCCGGTGAGGCCCCCTCTCCCCAGCCCCACGCGTGTCACCCCCCACCCGTGCTGCTCTTCAGAGCCCACCCTGCCCAACCTCTTGTCCCCAGAGATGGATGATGAGGACTACGAACGGCGCCGCAGCGAGTGTGTCAATGAGATGCTGGACCTGGAGAAGCAGTTCTCAGAGCTAAAGGAGAAGTGAGTTTGGACACCCCTGGGGCTGGGTCTTGGGTCCCCTGGGGTGAGGAGGCAGCAGGCTGGTGCTGGGCTGGATGTCTGGAGTGGGTGCTCGGCATGTGTTTGCCCAAGAGTGGCAAACAAATGGGTATACAGCTGCCTTTTTTCTCCTTTTTACTCCTAGGCTGTTCAGGGAACGACTGAGTCAGCTGCGGTTGCGGCTGGAAGAAGTGGGGGCGGAGAAAGCCCCCGAGTACACAGAGCCTCTGGGGGGGCTGCAACGGAGCCTCAAGATTCGTATTCAGGTGGCAGGTCTGTGGGCCGTCCTGTGCCCCTCCTCCCTCCTCCTGGCTCTGCTTCACCCCGTGCTCCCATCCCTCCTCCTCCTCAGGCACCAAGGCCCCTGGCCAAGTGGGGCCCCCTTTCTCCCTCCCTCTACAGGGATCTACAAGGGCTTCTGCCTGGATGTGATCAGGAATAAGTATGAGTGTGAGCTGCAGGGAGCCAAACAGCACCTGGAGGTGAGGGGGCTGGGCGCAGGGTAGTGGGTGAGGCCTGAGGTTGCCTGGCCCCACCTGGCTGAGCCGCTCCTGCCTCTCCCAGAGCGAGAAGCTGCTGCTCTATGACACCCTGCAGGGGGAGCTGCAGGAGCGGATCCAGAGGCTGGAGGAGGACCGCCAGAGCCTGGACATCAGCTCTGGTGAGTGCCGCCCGGTGGCCCTGCCCAGCTCTGGGCCTCGGCCTGGGAGGGAGGTGATAGGGCCTGCTGCTTGGGGTTGCTGTGAGGACCGACTCACTGAGACTGGGCATGCAGAGGTCTCAGCCCTGTGCCTAGTGTGAGGTGGGGGCCCAGGACCAGGGGCCCTTGGCTCTCCTCTGCCCTGCTCTCATGCCAGAACAGGAGGTGTTGGTTGGACACGCTGACAGTATGCTAACTACAGCCCCCCCATATCCCCCTTCATATTCACGGCAGTTGCTCTGCCAGTAGGCTTCTTAGGGGTAGAGGTGGGGGTTCCTGGGGAGGCAGGAATTGTCATCATCCCTGTCTGCTAAACAAGTGAAGAAACCAAGGCTCACAGAAGTGCAGTGACCTCTCTGCAAGGGCTGCACAGCTGTGCAGTCAGGACCTGAACTCGACTTGCAGCCTCAAGCCCAGGCTTCCATGCACTGTTGTGGGTGGTGGCGGGTGGGGAAGGGAGGAGAGGCTGGGCTGGCCCCACTAGAGTGGGAGTGGCCTGTGAGGGCCAGCACCCATGACTGATCCTGGGTCTGGGGGCTCAGAGTGGTGGGATGACAAGCTGCATGCCAGGGGCAGCTCAAGGACCTGGGACTCCCTGCCGCCCAGCAAGCGGAAGAAGGCACCTCTCGTCTCTGGTATCCTTCTACCAAGGTGGCCTGAGGCTGGGCCGGGGATCAGGGTCAGCACCAAACCTGGGGGCAGGGGGATGGGGGAGACACGGAAGGCAGGGTCACACCAGGCACATTCATGGTCATTCGGTGCCATGTGACCAGGTGCCAGCAAACCCAGCCATGAGGAATTTATTATGGAGCCCCTGGTCTTTACTGGGCTCTGTGGACCATAGGAAAATAGAAGCGTCATTTCAATGACGCCCCACAACCTTTGGGTGAGGTCTGGCCTCTGGGCCCTTCTGGCTTTCCCATGATTTCTCTCCCAGGGCACACACTCGTCCCCAAGCTTGTTCCAGGCTCTCCCACCTTTGTGCCTCTGCTTGTGTTCCACCCAGCGGCAGCACCTTTGCAGCCATCCCTGCCTGTTCCGAGCTGATCTCAAATGTCACCTCCTCCATGAGGCCCCTGGGCTGCCCACCTCCCATATGGGAGCAGCTGCCTCTGCCCTGCCTAAGGCCTGAACCCCTCTAGTCCAGGGCCTACCCTGTCTTCACCCCTGGGACCCTCCCGGCATATCCCAGCAGAACTGAATTGAATTGAATCCTCACACTGCCTCTGAGGACATTTCCGAAGGGCCAGATTCCCAGGTCCTGTCACTTTAGTGGTGGAGAGCAGCCGTGAACAGGCAAGGAACAAACAGAGGCAGGAATGGGCCCCAAGGATGTCAGGTGTAGAGCACAAGTGAGCATGGGGGTGGGCAGAATGGACGGTCCCCAGGGGGAAATGCGACACCCAGAGATGGGAGACCCCTGCGTCTGTACTTGGTGGGGGAAAGGGCCAGGAGAGGGAACAGTTCCTGCTGCAGGGAAGGGAGGGAATAGAAGGAGCAAGGTCCCTGGGAGGGGGGTGCACCTCGCCACCAACCCTGAGACCAGATGGTGAGGCTGAGCGGAGGGGCGGTAGGGGTGGGACTTGCCCCCTCCTTGCTCTTGGGGAGGTCGGCTGTGAGGTCCTTGTGAGGCCCGGGGCGTCTCAAGGTGGGGGGTGAGGCCCAAGTGTGAACCAGCTTCTCACCTGCTGGCCCCACACTGCCCACTGCCCTGCCTTTCTCAAGCACTGGGTGGGGTGCCAGGCCTCCTGCTTCCTTGACTCCTGCCACAGGCCCTTACATCGTGTATATGCTGCAGGAAATCGACATCTTGGAGGACTGGACTGCTATCAAAAAGGTGGGGTCCCTGCTTGCCTCGCCCCCACCTTCCCCCCAGGTCCCCTGGCATCCTCAGCAGACACAAGTTCTCCTTTGGCCTGAGGCTGCCCTTTTAGTCTGCCAGCCCCTTGTTCTGTGCAGATTCTGATGGGGAGGGAGGGGCTGGGCTGGCCGGGTCTCTGGTGACAGGGCTTTGCCCCCCACCCTGCTCAGAGCAGAGCTGACCCAGCAGCCCCCCACCCCCATAGAGGTTGATATAAGGGTGGGAGGTGAGGTTCTGGCCAAGCTGGAGGCAGACTCAGGGGCGCTTTTCTTCTCACCACCCAGGCTAGGGCAGCTGTGTCCCCTCAGAAGAGAAAATCGGATGGTAAGAACCATGGACGTTATACTGCCTCCCACCTTCCTGTTCCCTCACTGTCACCTCCCCCAACCCCATCTCTAGGAAAGGATCCTGGAGAGAGGCAGTAGCCCTGTCAGAATCATGCCCCAAGAGAGAAAGGGTGGTCTAGACTTGGGAGTTGAGGGAGCGTTTGGGCAGCAAGAACCCCCAGGTGGGAGGTGGGGAAGCCCCAGCGAGGTTTGCTCAGGGTGGGCCTGAGTGCTGAGCCTGCACCGCTGGCCCAGGGGTGCTGGGGAGAGCTCCTGGGCTGAGGGCTGAATTCAGGGGGTTCAGGGGGTCGGCACGGCTCAGGCTGGGGCACCGCCCCAGAGCTGTGGCCACATCCCAACCCCACGTGTAAAGTGGCCCGCCCTCTTGGTTCTATGTCCTCTCACGTGCAATAATGTTCTTCCCACCTACCCCCAGGACCGTGACCCCACCATTCATCACCAAGGGCTCCCTTGGCGTGGCTGGCACCAAACCCGACATTCACATCCTCCTGCTGCAGAAGGGTGGGCTGGCGAGCCCCGCGGGCTCCACCTGACAGCCCAGCCAGCCCTCCAGTGTGGTTGCTGGGGCCTCACCTCCGGCGGTCACTGGTCAGGACTCTTCCTTCACCCCTCCCCAGGGGTCTGCATGGCTGTAGACCTGGAGCTGACCTGGGCAGAGAAGCCCTCTTCCCTGTCCCCAACTGGCCCAGTGTCTCCCCTTCCCAAAGATCAGCTGCCTCCGTGCCCTCCCTACCAAATCCTTGCCTCGTTTTAAGCCAAAGCAACATCCCCTTCCTGCTGACCTTGGACCCCGATTCCCCAGCCCCTGAGCCAGGGAGCTGAGCCCCACTGCGTGGGAACTCTGATTCATTACTTATAAGTGGGGGGCCCTGTCTGATCTTGCTGGGGATGGAGGTGAAAAGCCAGGCTCCCGAGGCTTTCTCAGGGCGTCTCTTCTTGTCTGCCTCCCGGGTGGCGGGGACTGGAATTAAAACCTCTTCTGGAACTCTGTCCTGGCCTGTGTGTGTTTGATTCACCTCGCAAGGGGATAGGGGCTCCCATGGGGTTGCCTGGGACAGGCAGACTCCCCTGATGTCCCTGGGAGCCTGCCACCTCTGACCTGGGATACAGACTGGGGAGGGGGGGTGCCCCCTCCCACCGGAAGGTTTGAGGCTGGGCTCTGGGCACCCTGGTGCTTCTCGGCAGAATCTGAAGCAACATGTGGCCCAGGCAGAGCATGTGGCCTTGGGTAGGGAAGCGGGCGGGCGCCCCGGGCTTGGGGGCTGGGTCTTGTCTGTGCCTGCACCTGCCCGGTTGCTTGGCAGATGGGTGAGGCAGGCTGGCAGGGCCTGTGCGTGGGAGGCAGCCGGCAGCAGCGCCGCGTGCTGACGACCTCACAGCCAGACTCCCCCCTGTTTAGCGCTGAGTGCTAGAACCACCCCCAGCACCTCAGTTAGGCAAAGGGGTTCGTTTCCATGGAGACACGGCATCTTTTCTCCATGGCAACCTGAAATCCCCAAGACCAGGTTAAGCTCAGGGATGAGTCATCTGCGTCCAATAGGGGGCGCCCGCCCACAAGGCTGACCCCCGGGCCTCGGAAAACGGAGCAGTTGACCACAGACTTCAAGGTGCTCCAAGGGCGCAGCCCGGGCCCCTGGGGCTGAGGCCAGCCCCGCCGAACCCCTTCCCGCCAGCCCTGTTAACTCCTTCCTGCCCGTGGGTGTGGCTTGAAGCCAGGGAGGCTGAGGGAAGCACTGGGTGACGGTGGCACCCCAGAGCTGGTGCTCTCACTGAGGGGCTGGCGTGGAGGGGATCCCGGCCCCTTGAGGCTGTGCCCAGAACAGGGCAAGCAGGCAGGACCCAGGCAGAGTGGCCACCCAAGAGTTAACTGGCAGGGTGTGACAGGGCGCACCGCCCTCAGGAAGTGTTACTCACCGGGAATGTGAGTGTCCTTGCCTTGGGGGCTGGATTCTCTTCCCCAGTCCCCGGAGAGGCACAGGCGCTCCCAGGCATGGACACCCCCGGGGAGCCGGGTGCAGGCCCCTTCGGAGCCCCCAGCCCGTCCAGCTTTGCCCCCGGGCACCTGGAGAGAGAAAAGTTAGTGAAGTCGGAAGGGCAGCAGGTGGGACGGGGCGGGCGGGCAAGGAACGGTGTGCCCAGGACAGGGAAGGGCTTGGGCAGGGAGGGATGGCGAGGGTCCCAGCCCCCGGCCCCCTGCCCAGGTCTGGCCGCCCGCCCACAGGCCAGCCCAGGACCTGCTGTACGACATGCCCGGTGCCGGCGGACGACAGGCGGGGGAGCCGCGGCGGCCTGGGCGCGCCGTGAGCCTGCGGGAGCGCCTGCTGCTCACCCGGCCCGTGTGGCTGCAGCTACAGGCCAACGCCGCGGCTGCGCTGCACGTGCTGCGGACCCAGCCCCCAGGGGTAAGTCTTGCCCCCACCCCCGGGGCCTGGCCAGCGGAGGGCGGGAGGAGAGAGGCCGGGCACCGGGGTCCAGAGCTGCACCCCCACGCCTCCCACTCTCGTTCACCCGCAGACGTTCCTGGTGCGGAAATCTAACACCCGCCAGTGCCAGACCCTGTGCGTGCGGCTGCCCGAGGCCAGCGGCCCATCCTTCGTCTCCAGCCACTACATCCTGGAGAGCCCTGGGGGTGACAGGGGCTGGCATGGTGGGAAGGGGCTGGAAGGGGCCGGCGTGGGCCAGCCGGGGTTTACCCAGATAACGCCCCCACTTCCCATGTCTCCCAGGTATCTCCTTGGAGGGCTCAGAGCTCCTGTTCCCGGACCTGGTCCAGCTCATCTGCGGCTACTGCCACACCCAGTGAGTCTGTCCATGGGCGCCCTGCTTCCTGGGACACCCCATCCTCCCCCACCCCGCCGGCCCTCCCAGCACCTCCCCCCCTGACCTTGGCCCCAAGGATCCCTCACTCTGGACTTTCTGCTCCCTTCTTGGTCCCAGGGACATCCTCCTTTTCCCACTCCAGCTCCCCAGAGCCCTCCGCCAGGCAGCCACCCACAAGGAGCTGGAGGCCATCTCCCATCTGGGCATCGGTAAGGGTCCCCTGCCAGTCCCGGCACAGAAGGACAAGCCAAGGCCAAGAGGGGAAGGGACGGCGTGCGGCCACCCACCCGGAAGTCGGGCCTCCTCCTGGGTCGGGCGCCTGCCCTCCCCAGTTCCCAAGACCCCCGCTTGGTTTCTCTCCCCTAGAGTTCTGGAGCTCCCCACTCAATGCCAAGGCTCCACAGGGCCCACCTGAAGGGCCCCTGCTGCCCCGGCTGAAGCCCCGGTCCCCTCAAGAGCTGGACCAGGGCACCGGCACAGCCCTGTGCTTCTTCAACCCCCTGTTCCCAGGGGACCTGGGCCCCACGAAGCGTGAGAAATTCAAGAGGAGCTTCAAAGTGCGCGTGTCCACAGAGACCTCCAGCCCCCTGTCTCCACCAGCTGGGCCACCTCCCCCGGTCCCGGTGCTGCCCAAGGCAGCCCCCGAGCAGACGGAAAGGCTGCCCCCACACCAGCTGCTGCGCAGGGAGAGCTCCGTGGGGTACCGCGTGCCCTTGGGCACTGGCCCCAGCCTGCCGCCCCTGCCCTCACTCCAGGAGGTGGACTGCGGCTCCCCCAGCAGCTCGGAGGAGGAGGGGGCAGTGCCGGGGTCCCGGCGGAGCCCAGTGACCTCCCCGCACCTGGGCCGCCGCCGGCCCCTGCTCCGGTCCATGAGCGCCGCCGTCTGCTCACTGCTGGCGCCTGAGCGGCAGGTGGGCCAGGCAGCTGCGGCGCTGGTGCAGGACAGACACACGGCCGTGGGCCAGCTGGTGCAGGACCTGCTGACCCAGGTGCGAGCCAGCCCTGAGCCCCGGGAGCTGCAGGCCATCCGCGAGGCGCTGAGCCAGGCCCGGGCCATGCTGAGCGCTGAGCTGGGCCCTGAGAAGCTGCTGCCGCCGGAGAGGCTGGGTAAGCCCCAGCTCTGCATCCTGCCCTGCCTTGCCGCCATTCCAGCCATTCCCCACTTCAACTCCGTCCTCTCTGCAGTTCCAGCCTTCCTGATCCTGTCCTGTTGCTTTACAAACCCACCTAGGCTCGGCACTGTTCAAATGGATCCTGTCCGCCCCTTCCTCCTCTCCCATCCCGCCCCCTCCCCAGTCCTGGCCCTTCTCCCAGGACTCTGTCCCCCATCCCTGGCCCTGAACCCTGAGCGCTGCCTGGCTCTCCTCCCTCAGAGCACATTCTGGAGAAGTCCCTGCACCGCTCCGTGCTCAAGCCCCTCCGGCCCCTCCTGGCAGCCCGCCTGCGGTGCCGGCTCTCTGCCGACGGCTCCCTGGGCCGCCTCACCGAGGGCCTCTGCCTGGCCCGGGCCCAGGGCCCCGGGGCCTTCGGGTGCCGCCTGAGCCCACCCTCCCCGGTGGAGATGGAGCAGGTGCGCCAGAAGCTGCTGCACCTGCTCCGCGCCTACTCGCCGAGCGCCCAGGTCAAGCGGCTCCTGCAGGCCTGCAAGCTGCTCTACACAGCCCTGAGGACCCATGCAGGTACGCCCCCCCACTGCCCCCCAGGACCCCCGGGTGGAGTCAGAGGCAGGCACCTCAGAGAGAGACACCCAGGACCCTGGGACGGCACAGCAGGAGAGAATCAGTCCAACCCTCCATCTCACAGATGGTGAAAACAGGCCCAGATGGTAGAGCAGCCCCTCTGTGGCCTAAGACAAGCAGTGGGCCCTGACCCTGAGGCTAGGGGAGCCTGAAGCCACCTCCCCCACCACATCCCCACAGGGGAAGGTGCAGGCGCCGACGAGTTCCTGCCACTGCTGAGCCTGGTCTTGGCCCAGTGTGACCTTCCAGAGCTGCTCCTGGAGGCCAAGTACATGTCCGAGCTGCTGGAGCCCACCCTGCTCACTGGAGAGGGTGAGGGGGACCCCCAGCCCCCCATGGCCTCCCTGTCTGGGTGGGACTGGGGTACCTTAGCTGTTCCCTGGGTCCTGGGTAAGCAGGGAAGGGGGAGAGGGAGGCGGTCGTCCCACCTCCCCCCCCAGCCTGACCCACACTCTTTCCCCTGGTGTCCCAGGTGGCTACTATCTGACCAGCCTCTCGGCCAGCCTGGCCCTGCTGAGTGGCCTGAGCCAGGCCCATGCTGTCCCCCTCAGCCCCTCCCAGGAGCTGCAGCGCTCCCTCAGCCTCTGGGAGCAGCGCCGCCTGCCAGCCACCCACCGCTGCCAGGTAACAGGCCCCCCCACGTTCACTCCAAATTGCCCAGGCCCCGGGGTGCTCTGGCATCATCCGGTCCAGGCCCTTCCTTTACCCAGAAAGACCCAGCAAGGGGAGACAGTCGCATCCAGAACCTATAGCAAGGCCACCCTTTCTTGGGAGCGCCCCCACCTGATGTACACCCCACCGCCGTCCCTGCACAGTTGTACTGGGGGCATAGATTTTGGAGCCAGATATACTGGCAGGGTTGAGTTCTTGCATCTCGTTTCTGCATCTCCTCCTGCATAGCACCTCCTCCGAGTAGCCTATCAGGACCCCAGCAGTGGCTGTACCTCCAAGACCCTGGCCGTACCCCCGGAAGCCTCCATCGCCACCCTCACCCTCCTCTGTGCCTCCAAGTTCCGAGTGACCCAGCCCGATACCTTCAGTCTCTTCCTGTACAAGGAGCAGGGCTACCACCGCCTGCCCCCTGGAGCCCTGGCCCACAGGCTTCCCCCAGCTGGCTACCTTGTCTACCGCCGGGCAGAACGGCCAGAGACCCCGGGGGCCTCACTGGAGGAGGACAGTGGGGGACCAGGAGAAGGGATCAGGGAGCTGGAGAAAGAAGGCCAAGGAGATGAAGACGGTGGGGTCAAAGCCAACCCCAGGGACAAGGAGAGAGAGGCTGGAGTGACTGCTGGGGGGGATGAGCCTCAGGCAAGGGGAGGCCCTGCTCAGCCAGGGGAGCCAGAGGCTGAGGGGAGCCAGGAGGCAGAGGAGTAGCTGGGAGTGGCTGGAAGCACCCGATGGGCAGGAGCCTCTCAAAGCCTGCTGGGAAGGCCTTTCAGAGCCGTCCGACCCCCAGCCCAGGCCACAGCGTCCTTGGTCCCCACCTGAGCCCTCTCCTCTGCTGCTGTTACTGAGCCCCATGAGCCAGCCTGCTGGGGAGCTCCTGGGCTGGCCACATCTGGGGGATTGGAGTAAAGTGGAGGGGGGTTGCAGGTCCCCAGACCAAGTGCCCAGGGCCTCTTGGCTCCTGTCCTCCCCCTGCTGGAGGCCAGCCAGCCTGTAGTGGTGAGTGTCCCCAAATGGGGTCAAATCCAACTCGGTCCAGCCCCCTCTGCACCTCCCCCCATGGGACCAAGGCAGGGCTACTGCCCCCTCCCAGGTGCCAGGATGAGGCAGGGAGGCAGGGGCATGGCTGGACCACCTGGAGGAGCTGCACCTGCAAGCCAGCGTCCTCACCTATAAAGTAGGGGGGGGTACTCTTGCTGCCCCACCTGCCTCCCACAAGTGTTCCAGGTCAGAAGGGTGAGTTTGCTGCAAAGCAGAGCTGGGACTAGGGAGAAGGAGGGAAGGAGGTGGGGCGTTAGCAGCCCCTCCCACTCTTAGCTCGCTTGCTTCCAGGAGTGCAGGCTCTGCCTTCCAGAAGGCTCTCCCTCGGTGATGGGGTAGACCAGTTGGACGTCAGGACCCAGAGGAGAAGGCTCTTAAGTCCTCCCAGTCACTCTGGCAGCCCGGGGAACTGGACGCGGGAGATTCCATCCAGCTTCTGAGTCGGGGGTTGGGGATGGGGTGGCGGGCCTTAGGAACTTCTTTCTCTGCCCTTAACTCTTTGGGCCCTTACAAAAGCTGTACCGGCAGGCAGGGCATGGCTGACGGCCCCACTGAGGTTCAGAAAAGGAGGGCGACTCCCCAGATGTCCCACAGCGGTCCACCACCACCCAATCCGGGGCCCTCGATTCTAAACCATGGACAAAGGAACCCTCAAGGCCAACACTGCCCCAAAAGGGGACCCAGAACAGATGGCAAATCCGAGCAAACAAAAATGCCGACCACGAGGGGTCACGCGTGGCCCAAGAAGCTGTTGCGGGGGTCTGGGCCTTCTGCTCTTTTGACCACTGGGCAATCTGGGGTCAGCCCAGGAGCTGAGGACGCTGACCCTCGAGCTCTGCAGAGTCAGGGGCCTGGGTGAGGCCAGCCTCGTAGGGACCCTTCAGTCTCAGGCAAGGAGCACAAAGGAAGATCCACGCCCACGTCAAACGGAGGGTGACAACCCCAAGGCAGAAAAGGCAGAAGTCACGATGTCGGCTCTCAGAGGATCCGGAAACAGCCCAGGGGCTGGGGCCTTCCTGAGGCTGAATGAGGGGCTCCCAAATGTCTCATCAGCTCCCCCCACCCAAGCTTCTCGCTGGTAGAGAATCTCCCCTTCTTCCTTTTGTATGTTCCCCGTCCCTATCCCCCCACCTCCACCCCAGTGCCTTGTACAGTGCTGGGCACTCCATAGGCACTTAATAAATGTTGTCCTGTGATTGGAGTTTGGTAACCAGGAGAGAGGGAACCTGGAAGCATAAGGGAGGGCTGGCTTCTGGGAACCAAACAGGATGTATCAAGGCCTTGCAGGGGATGCTCGGAGAACCCACAGGGCAGGATGTGGAGCTGGTCCCTTGGGGCCGGGCAGCTGGGCAGGGCAGGGCATGGAGCCTACGCAAAGCCAAATCCTGGCCCTGGGAATTCAGCAGTAGCTCACTGAGGATGAACAGGCCCTGCCCACTGCCCCGGCCTTTTGGTTTATCTTCTTAAGATAAGAGATCCTGATTAGCCAGGGATCCAGGCCAAGTAACCATCGCCTGACCCAGGCAGGCCGGGCCGTGACAGGCCAGTCTGAGACTGGACTCATGTTCCTCATTTTACAGATGAGGAAATTGAGGCTTGCTCGGGGAAAGCAGCTTGTTATGGGGCAAAGGGCTCCTCCAGGCTCTGTGACCTTCGGATTCTTCATGCTCCGTTTAGGACTCACTCATCTGCTCAGCAAGCACTGAGTGCCCGTAGTCCCAGCCAGATGGAAACGGGTCACTGTGTGATCCGGGGCGGTGATTAATGGGTTTCTGCCCCCGCCCCCACCTTTTTCCTCATGGAAGAGGAAGCCAAGGTTCTGGGAGGCAGCGTGCCTGGTCCGGCGTCTGCCGTCGGGGGGCAGGACCGGAGCCCTGACGACAGGCTCCTCTGAGGAGTAGCCGAGTCACTTCCCTGCTTGGCAGCACTGCACACACCGTCTACGGGGCCGTGGTTCTGTGTGTGTGCGCTTATCGTCTGCCCCTCTCCTAGAAAGCCAGCGTCAAGTTGGCCGCCTGCCTGGCGGGGTCTCGGGGCCCAGAACAATGCCTGGCCCGGAACTGGCACTTAGGGAAGTATATGTGGAATGATCTATTCTGGAAGACTCCCAATGTTTCCTCCAGGTTCCCAGACTGCGGAGTGGTGCGTTCTCCATCACTGCCGTCAGGGGGCGAGCATGCCCCAACCCAGCCACGTATGGGGTCCCCTTCTTCATGGAGGCCACCAAGGAGACCCAGGGGATGTAACAGACCCACACCCAGCCGGGGGGACTGGGGGAGAGGATGGGGGTTTGATTTCTACCCACCAGGCTCAGGAAAGGAGTTTTAGTCCTGCCCCACGCCAGGGTCTGTAGGGTGGCCTGAGAGGGGACCCTGGAAGGAACAGTGAGGAAGAGCAGTCACCACGGGGGTCCAGGACCTGAGAACACTTCTGGGGGACACTCTCACACTGTTGTTACCCCTGCAGAGTGTAGCCGCTCCACCCAGCACCCTGACCCACTTCTCATCCAGCATTTATAGCCGGCCATGCCAGACAGCCCACACTCATTCCCACAAGTGAACACACGGCCTCCCTGGCCCTACTGAGGTCACAGATGGTAACTCTCAGGCACCCCAACAATGGCAAGCACACCCTGACACTGTTAGCTGCGCATCCCCTGTGGGAGGGGACCCAGGGACACGTGTGCTTGTCCCGCAAGTCACACTGTGACACAGGCAGACACCCACTCAGATGTCCCCTGACAAGCTGCTCAGACATTTCAACAGCCTCTCAGCTCAGAGCGGCTCCCGGACACAGGTGGTGACACCCGGGGACCTGCTGCACCGGGGCTCCTTGACACACCCCCCTGGTCAGGACAGCCACCGACACACCCAGATCCCCTCAGACCCAGCCACACCCACTCTCTAAGACACGGCCCACAGGGGTCCCCTTCCCACCGTGCGTATGCACAGGAAGCTCCAACACAGACACACACAGACACACACAGACACACAGGGACACACATCATTTTTGTACTTTTGAACATGCAGAAGAGCTCCAAGCCCCTCTCTGACTAATCTCGATCCCAGCCCTGGCCTACCCACCCCCACTCACCTACCCCACCCTGTGGTAGTGCCTGGTGGGGGACTGTGTGTTGCTAAAAAGACCCCTAAACGGGGGAGTGGCGACCCCACTGGCCAGGCAGCCGCAGGCAGCGCTGGGCGGGGCGGCCTGAGCTCATCAGATTCCAGCAGGAGTGACTCACGGGAGGCGCCTGGGGAGGGTCTGGAAAGGGGACACTGGCCCAGGGGCTGGGGCTTTGGGGGCCTGGGTGGCTTTGGGCCAGCGGGTCCTGAGTCCAGAGTAAGCTTCAAGGCTGGGAGAAGGGCTTCAGGGGACATTGGCATGGGGGGCTGAACCTGAAGGGGTGACTTTGGGGCCTGGATCTGGGAGGGGCCCTGGACTCAGAGCTGAGCCCCAGTATGAGACAATTGGGCCTCCCCGGCCACCCCACCCGGGGGCCAGGCCCCTGACCCCACACCTCCCTGGCCCCAGCAGCTGGTGTCTCTGGAAGGGGTTAGGCCAAGGGTGGGGGGCAGGGGTGGGGTGATCTTCACAGCCCATCCTGGCCCCTTGGGGGCCTCAGGCAGGTGACCAGAGTGAACCCCAGAGGTCTGAGGGGCTGGGCCGGCCCAGTGGGGGCCGCCAGGGTTACAGACCCGCGCAGCCCTGCCAGGCAAGGCCTCTGCCAGAGCACGAGAGCACATGGCTGTCCGGACACCAGGGATGTTTTCCTGCTGAGAGCGAGCTCTCTGCTCCTGTCACCCCAGGGCCCCCTGCCTCCCAGACCAGGCTGATGCTCAGAGGAGGTGGGAGTTCCCTGAGGCCTAGCCCAGCTGCTCCTGCGGGGTAACAGGAAGAAAGATGGGGCCGGGGATGGGGGTGGGGTGGGGGTGGGGCAGGGTGCACAGGAAGTACCTTTCTTGGA
>PVKY010007071.1:0-15312 GCA_004027775.1 Bradypus variegatus | reverse complement strand
AGACTCAGCAGACTCACTCACTTGTTTCAGAATGCAGACTCCTGGTTTCACCAAATGCACGTTCCCTGTGGCTTTAGCAGACCTTGTCCGGCTGGTGCTACTTTGGAGGTGATGTTCTGGGTCACTTTCTGGTTTTTATTCATTGTTTTTCACGGAGGTGTCTCCTTGCTCTGTCTCACCTAGCCGCCATCATAGGTTCCTCTCCTCCATGGTTATCTTTTAACATGTTTCTCTGTCCCCTGACTTTCCTGTAAATAGATCATTAGATAGGGAGGCCCTATTAGCTTCAGGTTCAGTTTTTTTAGTAAGAATACTTGGTGTTGTGTCTGATTCACTCTCTTTCTTCAGTGGGATAACAGGATAACAATTAGAAACATTCAAGTGGCATGTTATTCACAGAGACCTGGGCACTGCCAGGCCTTGGGCAGTGAACTGTGGATTAGACCAGAGACTGAATCTGACCCTCCCACCAATGCCCTTCTTCTCTCTATTGGCGTGCCCTCCCTGTCCTGGGCATCTTTATCCACAGTCATATTCTGGGCTTGCTGCCAAGTAAGCCGTGAGCCTCTGACATCTTTTTCACCATCCACTTCTGCCCCCTAAAGTTCTCCAGGACCAGCAAGCTTCTCCCAGCACATACACCTCACCCTGCCACCACCCATAAAAATTGCACACTCACAAGTAATTTTATAAGTATTTAGGACACAAAAGAATGACTAGAATGTAGGGGAGAGGGGATAGGTTCCTTAATTTCAAAACTGCAAATTAAAAATCGTTTGAATAGAAAAATAAACAGATATTAAAAATCAACAACTAAAATGTTTTAAGACAGCCTTCCCCTTAATGTAAGGATTCAGCTTGTATTTTCCAAAAATGTTTTCTGTGAGCACTGCTCTCTGGATATACTCTGAGATGAAAAGCGTGGCCACACAAGTTTGGAAAACTCTGAACATTCCCTCCTGGAAAGGACCATGATCACAGCAATGGCTCTGAAAAGTCCTGAAGTAATCAAGCCTGTAGAGTTTTGTTTAAGCCAGAATTTCCTTTTCTTTGTTGAGGAGTAATGGTTGCAGAGCACACTTTGGGAAACACATTTTTGAGATCTGACAAAGCTGATGTTTTGGGTAAAGTAAGGGATGGAAGAATGGAGGCAGTGGGGTTGGAGACTGCACTCTGGTGTTCCTTTGACCCACTTACGTCTAGGGACACTTGGAAGACTGAATCAGTAAGAGGTTCCTATGATGGGGGCCTGGTTACCTGGTCCAATGAAATCTCAAGAGCCGGCAGTCAGGGTGAGGTGAATGGCAGGCAGGGTTGGAAGAGCTGACCCTGGTGGGATGCACTTGCGAGACGGACAGTCGAAAGCTCAGTGTCAGAGGGATATTACAACTTACGCCCTTTCTCTTTTGGTACCATTTTCCAAGGATCTGATATTGGGTCAGAGATGTAGAAGTGTGAAGTGCGGCATTTAAACAATCAAGTGGTAGGTCCTGGAGCTAGGGAGGTGTGTGGAGATAGAAACAAGCCCCTAGTCCTCTGCTGAGAGAAGAAAAGGGTACAGGTGTTGGGAGGAGACCACACCTGAGGGACCCTGCTAGCCAGGCTGAAGTTCTGGGAGCTGATGAGAACATACTCTGGGGTGGGGAGCCCAAAGAAGAAGGGTGAGATCAGTTTGTCCTCAGGAGCCTCTGGCTCACCCCCAGACACATCAGACACTAAATCACTAGTGGGAGGTAGGGCTCCAAGGAAACGGCAGGTTTTGTGCTGCAAGTTACCACAGTCAGTGCCTATAATGTAGCAGGGCTGGGGTGGGCTAGGACTGACAACAGTGGCTGCTTACATGGCTCAGCGCTTAAAGAGCATCTACTATGAGCCAGACAAGAGTCAACACAGCGCAGAACACAGGCTTTGCAGAGGAGAGCTGGGGTTCAAAGCTAGTCACTGCTCTGTAGCTCCGTTAAACTGAGGCCCCTGTGTTTTTGGCCACCAAATGAGGATTGTAACAGTCCCTACACAGAGGGTGTTGTGAGGATAGGAACTAATACCTGGGAAGCATTTGGTGTTTCCTAAAGGCATTAATTTTTTTATGGAAATGATATTGGTTTCCCTGTCTTAATGTGAACCTGAGTGAGAACTTCAGTCAACCAAGTACCAAATACTCATTTATTGAACACATTGAATACTTCAGCAAGACCTACATTTCTAAAATTTGCCTCTTTGCTTAAATAGCTTACAACCTAATTGGAGAACCAGAAAATAAGTTCATAAGAATATGCAAACTATAACCAGGGCAGGGGACATTATGCACTTCATTCAGCACTTTATCTCTGGTGCCTGGAACATTTCCTGGTGCACTGTAAGTAAAATAAATATTTGTTGAATAAATGAATGAATTAAAATATTTGAAATGATGAAACAAGTTGGCATGTGGTTGTCAAATAATAAAAAACATTATATACTCCAATGGTTATCAATTTTGGAATCCAATTAGAGATGGCCTTCGTCTGGGAATCTGATTGTACAGATGTCTGGGCCAGCCAGCCATGGCATCTTTTTGTGCCTCCTCAGTGGAGGTCAGGGGAGCTGAGGCACAGCCAGGGAAGTAAGAGTCAAAAACGATGGCAAAGAGGGACTAGAACAGGGTCTCAGAATCGAAAGACCGCAAGTGTCTGGATATTTAGACTTTTTCAAGCAAGCTGCTGAAATTGCACAAGGAAACAAAAAAGCAACACCAACTAAAATAAACAGAAAACTACTTCCCCTGGGGCAGGGAGCCAACGTCAGCGGCTGGCCTGGACAGGCAAGGCCTCTGGGCTTTCATTCTGCGCTGACTCAGGTACCGCCGAAAACCTGGATTGTAATGAGAGCCACCCTTTGGGGAAGTAAGCCACCTGCTCACTGTGAAACAGCGGATAGCACAATTTTGGAGCAAAAACAAAGGCAGCAGTCCTGTTGCCATGGCTTTTGGAGGACATGTCCCCAAAAAGGGCCCATGAGGAGGAAGAAAAAGTTGTGCTGCTAAGGGAGCAGTGTCTTCTCCCCTTGTGTGGGCCTCCTCCATCTGTCTTTACTTCTCTCTCTTTCTCCATTCCTTCCCTTCTTTCTTTCAACAAATATTTCTTGAGCATCTATTATGTGCTGGACACACAGCTAGGAACAGTACATGGGAAGCCCCTGAATTTCTGGAGTTTCCAAACAAAGGAAAGAAAACATCAGATGAGTTGGGGAGTGAATGTCACAATGGAGCCAGCCAGAGGATATGTGGGGAAATTGCGTGTCAGGCTGAGGACAAACACTGAAGAAGCCCCAAGCTAGGGGTGAGCTTGGGTGGAGGAGGAGGAACAGCAGCTTTGAGAGGAGGCAGTGGTAAGAGGTGAGGTCAGAGAGGTGGATGCACAGACATTGGGGAACCAGGGAGGAGGGTCTCCATTTAGAGGCAGGGTTAGGTCCAGTGGCCTTACTGTGGCCTGGATAAAGTGTTCCTTGTATCAGTCAGGGTTCAACCAAGGAAGCAGAATACTACAAGTATTATGGAAGAAGGAACTTATGGGAACAAGACTTTACACAATGGGGGAGGAGCTAGGGACATGAAAGTACAAAAAGGGTTGTTGATGTATTCCATGGCTGGAAAGAATGGGTCAGAGCTTGCAGGGGAGTCTGGAAGCCAGGAACATCCAGATACCAGGGTCAGACTGGAAGGGGAGGCTGTGGTAGAAGTTGGGAGTGGGTAGTTGGTTCTTTGTGGCTACCATTCTGTGAGTTCCACGGTGAAGCATCTGGTAGTAGGCTTGGAGCCACTGTTGGTCAGCAGGACAGCAGCCAGGAGGAAGCACTGGACACAGAATGGGAAAGAGCAAGGACAAACTGGAATCCACTGGCACCTCTGCATCTGCTTCTCATGGCCTCTAACCTGCCATGAACTTCAGAGCGTGATGACTCCACTTCTGCCTCCTATAGCTCATGCAACTTTACTTTTGCTTAACTCAAAATTGGAACCACCTGGGAAAGGGTATTCGGAGAACTGTAGCTCCCGGCCTAACCAAGCCTACCATAGAACAGTCCAGCACATTCCTTACCACTGATTCCCTGTGTTCTGGTCTAAACTTATGAGGCAACATCAAAATTATCACTTTATCTTATCAAATGTCTCAGTACCAGCAAGGGAGGTCTCTGGATGGTGAATATAAATGTTTCAGTTACTGGAAAAATAGAGCATCCCCTGAAAATTTGCATTTTAAAATACATCTGTACTTGTAAAACTGAACTCAAACTGTAATGAAATCACTAAATTTACTGCCCTGTATGACCTACCCTGAGCAATCTTTTGGCCTCTGTCTTTGATATTTCAAGCTCAGATTGCTCCAATATCAAAGGGAAAATGAACTCCTTTGAATTTCCACCCCCTCTGCCTGTCCCTGCTCACCCTGTGGTAGAAGCACTAAGGAGTGGGGGAAAGGAAGCAGAAATGAGCAGGAGGGCAACTGGCTATACCCTAGATAATTACAACAGGTCATTGTGTTTATTTAAACAAGCACCTATATCTACACTTAAATTATATGCCAGGCATAGATTTCAGTGATTACTTTAATCCTCATACCAATTCTGTGAGATAGGTTATATTGTTAACCCTATTTTACAGATAAAGAGGCACAGAGAGGTTAAGGAAGTTGCCCAAGGTCACACAGTAAGTGATAAAGCTGGGAATCACGTCATTACTTCTGCTGTAGTTTTATTTGTAAAAGACTCCATAACTATTCATTAAATTCAAAAGCTGCAGAAACTGATGATGGGCTCATTTTCACTATCATTTGTAAAAACAATTCAGAATATATAATAGCTATTATTTAAAGAGGAACTTTCTTCAGTGCCAGGCCAAGTCTTTTATAGGTATGGTCTCATTTAATGCTCACTACTACCCTGTCAGGTATTAAGATTCCCATTTTGCAAGTGGAGAAATAGGAGAACTTCCCCAAGAGAACACAGTTACTTAATGGGAGATCCAGAAGGCGGTTAGCCAGGACACTAAGAAGGGGCTAAAAGCCACTAGAGAGAGGAGTAAAGGCAGATTATGAACCACGCAAGTCAGTCTGACACCTAAAAACTAACTAGATTGCCATACCAGAATTCTCAAGTAGTGTGGGTAGTAAATGGGGTTTGAGAATCACCCGTGGCCTTTGGTGAGCCTGTACTTAATGGTGAGTGATCACTTCTGGGTCCAACTTTCTGTTGGCCACATTAGTAGTCGCTGCCCTCTCTTGGTTTCTGCCTTCCACTGGGTTTTCTCTTTCTGGACCTTTGAGGGACAGGGGCAGTTGCAAGACTGCTTCCCTCTTCCTATTTCTAAGCATGTTAATCCTTTTGCAGCACCCCATACCCCAGCCACCACAGTGCATATTATAAAGCTAGAAGAGCTCTTAGCACCTCACACTTCTGGTCTATAATGAAATACAGGGGGAGCTCAGCTTCATCATTCCTTTGTCCTTTGCTGGTTTACCTCTTAGTCTTTTGGGAGTTGCTATTCCCAAGTCCCCGACTCCCACCCCTTCCATTCTTCATTTTCCATTTCTCTCTGCAAATTTCAGAATGAACAGTTTTCACCAAGTATTTTCCTCTTTCTAATTGCTTGTGTCTTTTGAGACTTTTCCATTTTAAGAATTAAATATAATATTTGGATGTTTGGTTTGCTAAAGCTGCCATTAGGCAAAATACTAGAAATGGATTGGCTTTTATAAAGGGGATTTATTAGGTTACAGATTTACAGTTTTAAGGCCATAAAAGTGTCCAAACTAAGGCATCAACAAGAAAATACCTTTGCTGAAGGAAGCCTGAGGGCATCTGGAACACGTGGTGTGTGGGAATTCTGTATCTTATGCATGATTGTTCTGTAAACCCACAACTTCTCTTATAAAAAAGTAACAAAAAAGGGGGGAGGGGGCAGGGGGCTCCTATGTTCAAGAAGGTCTAGGAAATGCTGGATTCAATAGGTTGCTTTACTCCAAGACTTCCAAGGACCTTGAATATACCAGCTTGGCTTCATGACTTTTCAAGAAGGAGATAGCAGATGTGTTTCCTAAACTTATTTGACGATGGAACCCTTTTAACCAGAAGCAGCTTCATAGGACTAATGTCCTTCAGAATTCATTTGGGAAATGATTTACTGTATGATCTCTAACATCCTTTATTGCAGCAATACTCTCTGTCCTTAGATCAATTTTCACATCTTAGATATCTACTAATTTACATTCTACCATAGCTGTTGTGTGCATATTGCTATGCTTCCTTTCTCTCTCCAAGTTATGCTTTTGACGCTCTTGGTGCCTGAGCTATAATCTCACCAGTCCTGCACGAACATACAACTCATTAGTACTTCAGACAGTAGTATCCAGGAAAGGGTACAGTCTATTTTGCAGAGAAACATTCCAAAGAGTAGAACAGAAGGGGCTTCTCAGGGAAAGGGATGAGATAAATGAACAAGTGAAACATTAAATAGGGCAGCTTTCCATGAAAACTAAAAAAAAAAAAAAGTATTTAACATTTTGATGACTGAATAACATAGTCTTTCCTGTCACAGGACTGCTGTTTTCAACCAAGACTGTTAGGACTCAGAGTAACAGAGCCAAATGGGTCCACGCAAAAGTCTGTGTTCAACATCTGTCGTGCTGGAGTTCATTAATGTTCAATTGCATCCTATTGTCTTCATGTTATTCAACTTCATTTCATTGTCATTGCTTCAGCTGGGGATTAATCAACTATTTATGGGAAGACAGGACTTGGAGTCAGGGCAGTCACAATGGGGTGACAGTCTGAGGTAATGATGGGGGATGCAAGACATGGTAAAAACATTCTCAATTTGTGAGAGCTTGTTTAATTAAACAAATTTAATTAAACAAAAATAACAGAATAATGCTGACATAATCCATATTTCAAAATGAGAAAGAACATACTTGATCCTCTTGAAGAATCCAGAAAACATATGAACATATTTGAAGCTTCGTTGCTTTGCCCCTTCAGTCCTCCTGAAGTGTTAGAAACAAGCTGAGATGAAAGAATCAAATTAATGGTCTTTCTGTATAAATTGGATCATCATTATCAATAGAGAAAATCATAATCATGCTTTCTTATTGTTCCTGAGGACAGTTGACACAACAGAAACATCCAAGTAGTATGAAATTATAGCTTATAGCTTTGTTATATGGGAAAAGTCTATTGAGAATTTTTTTGAAAACCTCACAAATTACTTAGATGTTTGCATTTTGCACATGCATATGCATTATTAGTTTTTATTAGCTTTAAATATAAAATTGGATGATTAAGTGATTATCATTTGAATGAATGTCCTGTAAATATATTTAAGATGCTGTGTATGGGGAAATGGAGGATAAATAGTTAACCGATTTCCCTCAGTATCTGAACTTATCCAATCCAACTTGATATATACATGAATATCTTTTGATATATTACAATAAATATTTTGCAGAGAACAGCCAAAATATTTGCACAGTAAAATTCCAGGTCTGCAATAATATTAGGACCTGCTAATTTGTCCCAATGTACTCAATAGCTAAAATCATAATTTCAGTATATTAGATCATCACCATGCAGAATAGTCAACACATCTTGAAAAAAGTTTCTGGTATATCCATAATTCTAAAAGCAACAACTTGCCATCAATGACTTCCAAATATCTAAAAACCATGGGTAAGTTTTTCATATGTAAGCAGCCGGCTGATACAGGAAAAGATTAACCTCTTTCCCCCTCCCGCGCCCTCTCTCCACCTTATTATTCTTTTGGGGACAGCCAGGCCTCTCCAGATGGTGTATTATTTAGTGTTGGACAGACATAGCTTTGGAGAAACTTCAACAGACGAAAGCTGTAATGTCAGGATTTTGCCGTGTGTCGCTCCCCATCCCTACCCCCGCCGTTCCCAGGGTGGGAAGGTGCTGAGATGGAAGCCGAGGGGCGCCCGCCCACCTGCCACCACCTGTTGCCCCCTCAACCCTCAGCTATAAATCCTCCTCCCAAAGATTCGTCCTGCACTCTCCGACAGCTACTGAGGAAAACGCGCTCCTTCCCCATCTGAAGTGCGGGGAAGATTTCATTTTCCTGAATAGAGGGCTTCCTTGGAGGACTTGAAAGGGCTTCCCCGAACCAGCCAGATCAAACTCGGCTGAAAGAAGCCTCCCTTCTCTTTTTCAACTTGATGTTGGGAAAATGACTTTCTCACCAGCATCTCAATTTCCTCTTAATTAGGGCAACCGAAGAGACATCAACCCGGTTATCCAGTAACACAGAAGGTCGAGTTCTGCACTCCCCACTGTAAACTATTTGATTCCACGTGAGTTGCTTTGTTTGTAACTTATTTGCTAAGGAAGAGCCACGTTGGCGAGCGGTTCGGCAGACCCGCCCACACGCAGGTGCTGCTGCTCGGGTGAGCTCCCGTGTCGCCCCTGCAAGCGCGGGATGAAGTCCTGCAAAACCAGCGGCCCGGCGGCTGCAGCGCCCCCCGCGCCCCCGTTCGTGGGCAGCGCCCAATGCGCGGGCACGTGCTCCGGAGCCGGGCGGCTGGAGAGCGCGGCGCGCAGGCGCCTGGCAGCCAACGCGCGCGAGCGGCGCCGAATGCAGGGGCTCAACACGGCCTTCGACCGCCTGCGCAGGGTGGTGCCCCAGTGGGGCCAGGATAAAAAGCTGTCGAAGTACGAGACGCTGCAGATGGCCCTGAGCTACATTATGGCCCTGACCCGGATCCTGGCCGAGGCCGAGCGATTGAGCTCGGAGCGGGACTGGCTCAATCTCCACTGTGAGCACTTCGGCCGCGACCACTACCTCGCGTTCGCGGGCGCGAAGCTGCCGGGCGAGAGCGAGTCCTACGGCCAGAAGCTCTTCGGCTTCCAGCCCGAGCCCTTCCAGATGGCCAATTAGGGCGCCTGGAGGTGCCGAGCGACTGGGCTCCGCAGCCGCGCCCTCCCCCACGAAGTTGCAGGGGTTTAGGGTGGTCTAGGGTACTTCTTAGAGTGCAGTTAGCAAACTTCCACGTTGCTTTAGCTCGCACCATTTGTCCTATGGACGCAATAATTGTACTGCCTTTTTTCCCCCTCTTTATTTGTGTTTCGTAGATTTCATTAATGGCCCTTGTGAATGGTTTTGATGGCTGTGAAAATGATGTCTCCTCTCCGTTTACTGGACTGCTTTGAGGGAAAACGATCTTAAAGAAGATGAACAAATAGGCCATACTGGCATTTTAGTTCTGGGAGAAATAATAACCATCTTAAACTTTGTAAGTTTGTCCTGTTCGGGTGAAGTTAGTTTCCATTTCTTTCTTATGTTCAAAACAGAGCTACGTTCCTGTCGTAGAAGTGATTTATGCTTAGTGCATTGTATGTGCATGAAGTAGAGTCGGACACTTTTTTTTTTCAGAGTACATGAGCATGAGTGCTCTGCAGTTTTTTAACTGTGTACACTTGATTAAAATATAGATTTTGTAAAATATAAATTAAAATGTGGGTTTGTTTTTCAGGCCAGATAACTTGCTAGTTTCCAAAGGTCTATTTGGGGATGATATTGAGAGCTTCTCTAAGTAAAGTCCTGGAATGTTTAAAGCTAATCTTACAGAATGGCAAATGTGCTTTTTATACTGCTTCATCAAAAAAAAAAAAAGCTGATAAAAGTAGGAGTAATTAACTTGAAATTTCATTTTCCCAGTCAACTTGAAAATATAAACATTTTTCATAGGTTATTTTTAAGATTAACTTTAATTGAAGTAATATTTAGCTTTTAAGTAACTAGACATATAGTTCAATATTTTATTTTCTTCATTAAACTAGTTCCTAATTCCTTTTGAGAACCTCCCATATACATAAACAATCCTAAGACTAACACTGAGAGAAATAAAAAATGTTGCTTTGGAAGTGATTTCTTTTTAATCAGTATGAGTTGATCGATAAAGGCTTCCCTACCATCAAAACCAATCAGAGTGGTGGCACAATGCTATAACTGCTATTGATTTAAATTGCTTTCATAAATTTGCTTAACCATTGGATGAACAACCCAAGCTCTTACAATAAAGAATGACTTGCTGGTTAAGAACACTGCAGGCATTTAGGGGAATGTCTTGCTCATAATTAAGAAAAACAGGACCATAAGTTATCTGTGCATTTGGAATTTGTCACAAGTCAATAAACAACATTAACAATGACATTCCCCAATCCTTATTATTGTTTTCAAAAGCTGAGCTTAGACACAGCCTCCTATTTGCAATTTACAGAACACCTGCATTAAAAAAACTTTTTCTTATCCCTAAAAATCAAAATCCATTTGGTTTGTAATGAGGGAAAATGTCTTCCCCAGCCCATGAACTTAAGCTTACAAAAACAAAGTGTATCTCCAAAAATCTATTGGGAGACTGATGCTAAATTTCCCTTTTTTTCTGATACCTGTTAATAAGCAGCTGAGGAGGACTTAGGACTTTGCTTCCCCACTGCACATTAGAGAGTAAAATGCTTAACCTCTTGACTACCGCAACTCAGAAGATGCTTTAGTTGGCAGACAACACCCCCCAGCTGGGATGAGGCCAAGGATCCCTTCTTGGTCCCACTCCACTCTGAAGTGTTCACTTGGGATAATGGCAAGATTCAGGGCATCTGTGATTGATGCCACTTTTAATTGTACACTTGCAAGTGGTTAAAATGGGAAATTTCAAGTTGTATATATGATACCACAATAAAAAGTTAAAAAAAAAAAAAGATTCAGGGCATCTGTCTTCCCTGTATTTTGGGCCCAATAGTCTACTTCCTTAACTCTCCCTGAAGCTTCATTAATAACCCCAGGAAGTTTGCAGTGCTGAGAATGAATGAAATCATGAAAGAACAATTCACTAATCAGAAAAGTGTTCAAAAATATATTGTTAGTAATTTTTTTAGGTATGATACCACATTGCTCTGTCTGGACTGTAAATACCTTGTGAAAGGAACCATGCTTTTCATTTTGTGTCTATGGCTTCTAGCACAGGGTCTGGCACAGAATAAAAACTGAAAAAATCCTTCTTGTTTGGTTAGTAAATCAATGCTTTCTTGATAAAATCAGACAATTTCATCATTTAAAATGATGAAATTCTAATCCCTGCCTCTCCTTCCCCATCACTCTCCCCACAAAAGAGTGGTAATCTGTCTGTTAAATATTATAACTTTAGCTGCCTGTATCTGTGTTTTGGAAATTTCTGGAAACAACTTAGCTCTTACCAAATTCCTAAGCTTGCTATCCCACCCAAAATACTAGATTTTTTTTTTCCCAGAAGACATTTAAGGGAAAAAGTAAACAGGTCTCAGTGATCGAATCCAATCTTTAAGAAAACTTCAAAGTGCATGCTGGAAAATCCATCACGGTTTATGAAATAGTAGCTTAGGTAAAGCTCAGTTGACTTAAATTTTGTCATTTGATAGTAACATTGAAGTGCTATTTTTGGATGCATTTGAGCACTGAATTTGGTTAGAGGCTGCTCCCTGCCTAAGTATCACTGACGATATCTTCTCTTTTGCTACTTAAGGGAGAAAGAATTTCACCACACATATAAAACCATACAAATATGACATTTCTATCCACATGTACACCCATGCCCCTCTCTGGTCACGAATATACTATTAGGTACATGCTTTATCAAGCATTTTATTGAATTGACACAGGACTTTTGGATTGCTGTTTCAAACTGGTAGTGTATCCAAAAAATATCCAAGCTGGAAGAAAAATTCTGGAAAGCAAGAACTTATGCATCTCACGTAATAAGTCTGAGACCAAAAAACAAAACAAAACAAAAAACCCTAACAATTGAGAATAAATAACATTTTATTTAATGAATAAAGAAACAGTCCATCACATCCTCTAAATTGCCTTTAAAAACATAGAGGTTGAATTAAATACTGATTCTTAATTCTTACTTTTCATCTTCTAATTGCAAAGTTTCCAAACAAAACACAACCCCCCCCCCAACAAAGCTTTAAGAAAGCACAACTAGGTAACAGCAAAAGCTGTCATGATGGTGACATGGTCTATCAGAATACAGTACCATCTACCTTTGGAGGAAGGACAAACATTGTAGCTTAAGTGATCACTGGTTTTAAGTTCATCTAACATGCACAATGCAGAAGAACAGGAATAAATGCCAAGATTCATTAACTGCTTTCTAGTAATAGAGGCAAAATATACAATTTATTTAGTTCACACATTTCAAAATGGCTACTGTAATGGCTTTTCATTAAGGTTTTAACCAAAAAGAAAAAAAACTTTAGAAAATAAGTTGACTCAAGCTTCCTAAGATGGAAGCATACCATGTTTGTGAGTCTTCGAGGGCCTGGTGTGCTTTCAAGTGGAAAGAACTTATGCAGGGAGAGAAAGATGTAAGCTGTGTCATTTGATTCTGATTGAATTAAGTTAGCTATGGGTGCTCCAGGACTCCTTACTTGATGTGTGTGTATGCATGTGCACATATACACCCTTGCATCATTTGTCAGTCCTCATGGATAGAATGAATCACAGGGCAAAATCCTGATTTGATTGTAGCTGAGAAAGCAAAAATAGGGACCAAAAGATATGCTTATTTTTAAGGTCCATGTCTATCTGTTACCTTAAAGAAGATGAGGCCTTTCAACATAAGGCCACTGACATGCTGACTTGGGAGGCTTTCTCACTAGGATTTGGAATAGTACAAGGGAGTTGTCCTGAACTGCCCAAGACAGAAAGGAATACAGGAATTCCTTTGCTAGTTCTCTGTATGATTTTTGTTTTTGAGTCATCAATTCTTCATTCATAGAAGCAGGAGGCAATCCCCTAGGCTATTATAAATAAGGTTCCCTAGAATCTGTCTGTAAGAAGCAGATAGGATATTTCTTGAACTCATTTGATTTTTCTCCAGATGTTTTACTACACATAATCTTAGAAGAAATTTCACCATGTGTACTGTGCTTCTAAGGAAAAACAATGTAGTGGAGCAGGAAAGAAATGCAAGCTTTAAAACAAATCAACTATTTTGGAGAAAAATATTTTGAACATATCCCTTGGAATTAAAAAAGAAACCTGCTACCATGTTTTTTAGGGTCTCTAGAATAAACTCCTTAAAAGCATTTATTTATCCTACCCTCTGTCCTGGGAAAGGTTCAAGTATTTTATTTTCAGGCAAAGAAACCAAGAGCCCAGAGTTATAGAAAGATGAAAGAATGTGTCTGAGTTTCATCTGAGTCACTTAGAATTTGCCTAAAAATAAGGAGCTCTTCTACTGCTTTTAAATATTTTACGGATTTTCATCTTGACAGAGACGAATGAAGGGGGGAAGCATAGCTCAAGAAACTAATGCTAAAAGTTGCAGAAACTAAATGAAATTAACCAGAAAAGGAGCTAAGTTATCTCTGAAATCCAAATACTGAAAAATCAAGTTGTATTCAAATTACCTCCTCTGAATTATTTCAGGGTTTTAATCTCCTTAAAATATACAGTAAAACCTTTATACTGTGCACACATACACATCTGTTAACCTTTTGATAGTGAACACTGCAGTCAATATTAGTATTAGTTCACTGCATTCTTACAGCAGGAATTAAGGGAAAATTATGGACATAATGGAGAATCGGCCTCTATTCTGCAGATACCTCACTGAATCTGTGCAGGAGTGGTGGAACATTAAGCAATTCACTCTAACCACACTATATGAAAACAACTCATGTTTCCTGTGAATATTAAAATACCCATGGTAACAAAACAGTACTAGTATTTCCATTTATTTTCGGTTTACATTGGTCACCCCCTATCTTTAAGTCCCATTTTTATGTGTCCTTTTTTTTTTGTTCTGTTAGGAGGCAGAATGAACTTTTTTCTTCGAGAGTTGAAGAACATTATGTGAGAAGTCTACTGGGTTTGATGGATATTTTAAGAAGACCAAAATCCAGTTATCTTGCTGTTACTCTAAAAATATTTTAACCAGGTTATAATCTATTTAGCAATTTATATGATTTGAATAGGAATAATTTTTAAAAATATTAAATATATTTGTGCATTAAAAATTTTTGTTCAATCATCTTCAAAAAGTGATCTTTATACCTGGGAACTAGAACTATTTTCTGCATCAAAAAAAAAAAGTACATTTATTTTAACCTTAAAATATTTGTTGCCAAATAATGTTGAAATCTTATTTTTCTTTAGTACAGAAATATTTTCTATTCACTTATGCTAAAATCTCTAGCAAATTAGTGTTTTATATGCTGCTATTGTGCAGCCCTTTTCTTTATGCTTACTCTCAGCATTTATAGCACAATTCTCAGAGGGTTGAAAAGTATTCTTTCTCTATTTCTTGCAGTTTCAAGGCTATTGCTCTTCAGAATTTGAAGTGACCATGATTTACATATTAACAAAAGGCAACTGTTTATGGTTCTATAATAGCGAATATGCTAACTAATGTAATTAGAAACAAGAGGCAAACATATTTTTAACAAATATGCAATTTTTTGCACCGCACAGATTTTTAAAATCTATGATATTAGCAACTTTTAAAGCATACTGATGACCCCTGCATTCTCAAAACTTAGAAGATGCTTGGCATTCTTCAAGCAGTACTTCTGTGATTAACTTTCTGAAATGCTGATCCACTTAAAACAAGAAAAGGCAATTAGTGGTGGGGAAGGACTAGAACAAGCTCTACTGCAATCTAAGAAACTGTTAATCTTACAAGTAAGGCACATTGATTTTCAACTCAACCAGCAATGGAAATACTGAGTCTAGGTTACCCGAGTACCCTGGAAGGGAAGGTGAATAAAGGCCATTATGTGTCAGTTTGTCTGTATTTGCAGCTTCTCTGGCAGCTTTGAGTTTACAACCAATTTATAAGCTGTCATAGAGGGACCCAGGCTGGGATTCCAGCTTGCAAGATACTTTAGGGAGTTGTGTGAAGCGGAAGAGGAAAGGAAGAGGCTGTGATAAAGAAGAACAATGTTGGATGCCTCGGTTTCCAAGACCTCCCTTCACAGCCCAGCTCTTTTTTTACACTGCCAGCAATTCATTCGATCGGAAGTTAATGAGAGTGAGAAAGCAACTGCATTTAAAAGTGCTGCACCTCTGTGAAGTTAAAAGACTCAAAAGCATTCGGAACTTGTTCAATTGGACTGCCTTCTTCTGAACACCAAGCCCAGATGCATGGAACTGGAGTTAGGTCATTTCGGAGCCTGGAGCACGCTGGCAGGCCGTGGGGTAGGGGTGAGGTGGGACGGGTTACAGCAGTAGGGATTAGAAAACATGGGACACGGGGCGCCTGGGGAGAAAAAACATAGAATTGGGGT
>PVKY010007070.1:0-15298 GCA_004027775.1 Bradypus variegatus | reverse complement strand
CCCAGAGCAGAACACAAGCTGCTGGGGTGGGTCACATACAAAAGGGCCCCCGGAGGGTAGACTGTGGCAGAACTGTTGGCAAGAGGGACACATGCTCAACCCAGTGGCTGTTAGCCAGACCCCCTTAACTCAAAACAAACCTTTCTGCAGTGACCCCATCTGGCTCCCTGGGATGAGATACCCTAAAAGGGAAGAAATGGGAAGCAGAAAAGTCACAAGGAGAGTAAAAACGGGAACTGCACTGCTCTAAGACAGGGTGGGTCCCAGAACTGAAAAGTACAATGTAAAGGGGACATTGAGTGAGAGAGGGAATTGAAACAAATCATAAGACTGAGGAGAAAATTCTGCGTAAAAGCAAAAAGAACACATCAAGATTCTTAGAGAAGGAACAGAGGAAAGGAAACTTTCTCTTGCAGAAGAAACAATTGCACTCAAAAGAGCAATCTTAAAAATCGTGTCACATAATCCAGGGCAAAGTCAGGTGCAGAAAAACTGAGAAAATATGAAATGTTAAGCACAGACTACTATAAAGGTCCAGAATAAGAAGGACCAGATGTCAAGTAAAAGCCTTAAATATATCATATATATGTCCAGGAAGCACAACATATGCCAAACAAATAAACCCTAATCAACCTATTCTGAGAAACATACTAATGAGAATGTCATCTGCCAAAGTTAGAGAATTCCGAAATCAGCAAGAGAAAAGTGATTTATCACACACAAGGGATCCTCAGTAAGACTAAATGCCAATTTCTCGTCAGAAACCATGGAGAAAAGAAGGCAGTAGTATGACATATTTAAGAGTACTAAAAGAGAAAAACTGCCAGCCAGGAATTCTTTATCTGGCAAAACTGTCCTTGAAAAATGAGAGTTTAAAATATTCATAGATAAACAGAAACTGAGAGAGCTTGTCAACAAATGATCTGCCCTACAAGAATTGCTAAAGGGAGTTCTGCAGGTTGAAAGCCAAAGACAGGAGAGAGTGACTTGGAGTAGTGTGAAGAAATGAAGATCATCAGTAAGGATAACTAAAAGGGTAGATGCAAAACCCAATAGTACTGTATCCTTAATATACAACTCTACTCTTTAATTCCTAAAAAGCCAGAATACAACTGAACAAGAAAATAACAAAGAGACTTAACACAAAGCCAGTCAACAGTGAAACCCTAGGCAAGAGGGAAAAACTGAGCTTCAGAGTTAATATATGAAATTATCAGATGTTGAGACATCAGTATAAAAGAATCAGAATACAATTGAATGAGAGCAAAAGCATATGTCCTTATAATGGACACTCAAAATATAAAGGGGGTAATGTGGTACAAAAACAACATAAAGGGGAGAAATGGAGGGATTAGGGAGCAGAGGGCATGTATGCTGTTGAAGCTAAGTTGGTATATTTTTAAATTGATATGTTATAGACATAATTTGTGTAATATAAATACCAGAGTAACCACAAAGAATGTATTTTAAAAATATACAGAAATAAGAAAGGAATCAGTCAGATACATCACAAAAGATCAACTATATAGAAAAGAAGGCTACAATAAATGAAAAGAGAGAGAGAAAAAAGATATGACATATAAATACCATTGGATAAAATGGCTGAAGTCTTTACAGCAAGTACACTGAAAGTCAATGTATTAAATTCCCAAATCAAAAGGCACAGATTGGCAGAATGGATAAAAAAGCATGCTCCAACTATATGTTGTTTACAAGAGACACACTGTAGACCCCAAGACACAAATAGGTTGAAAGTGCAAGGACGGAAAAAGATATTCTATGGAAATAGTAACCAAAAAAGACCTGGGATACCTATATTAATACAGGAAAAATAGACATTAAGTCAAAGCTGTCACAAGAGGCAGACAAAGAAACCATATGTTAATAAAAGGGTCAATCTACCAAGAAGAAATAACAATGATAAGTATTTATGCACTGAGACAGGGTGCCCTAAAATACATGAGGAACACACTGAGAAAACCGATGGGAGAAATAGACACCAGCACAGTAACGGTCCAAGATTTCAATACAACACTCTCTTCGATAGATAGAGCATCTAGACCAAAGATAACAAAGAAAAAGAGAACTTGGATAATATGGTAAATGAACACTGCACCCTAAAACAGCAGGATGCACATTCTTCTCAAGTGCTCCTGGGTCATTCTCCAGGACAGATCACACGTTGGGTTTGGAAATGGGTAGTGGTCATGGTAGCACATTATTGTGTGTGCAGTCAGCAGCACTGAACTGTGAGGTGAATGTGGTTAAAAGAGGAAACTTTAGGGTGTATATATTACTATAATAAAAATTAAAGGATAAAACACAGGACTATACAACACAGTGAGCCCTGTTGTAGATTGTGTATTATACTTAATAGTGTAAGTAAAAGAATGTTCGTTCATGAAATATAACAAATGTATGACACTAATACAATTTGGCAATAAAGGGTGGTATATGGGGAAAAATACATCTAATGTAAATGATGAACTATAATTAACAGAAGTATTTTAATATTCTTTCTTCAATTATAACAAAGGTACCATACTAATGCAAAGTGTCAACAATAGGGAGAGATATAGGAATGCTGTGCTTTTTTACATGATTTTTCTGTAAACCTACAAGTTCTATAATTTTAAAAATGATAATAATTTAAAAGAATATTATGTTAAGTGAAAGAAACCAAGAAAAGCCCAGGACAAGATGGCTTTATATGTGAATTCAACCAAACTTTCCAAGGAGAATTAATACTGATCCTGCTCAACCTTTTGCAAAAAAAAATGAAGAGAAGTGAACACAACCTAACTCATTCTGTGAGGTCAACATCATACTAACACCAGTTAGATAAAGATCCTACAACAAAAAGAAATTACAGACCAATTTTTCTTATGAATATAAATGCAAAAATTGTCAACAAAATACTTGTAAACTGAATCCAACTGCATAGTAAAAGAATTATACACCACATTCAAATATATTTTATCCCAGGCAGTTAAGGGTAGTTCAACATAAAATCAATTGATCTAATATAGCACATTAACAAAACAAAGGGAAAAATATATGATCATCTTAATTGGCACAGAATAGTCATTTGACAAAATCTAGCATCCTTTCTTGATAAAAACACTTGGAAAACTAGGAATAGAAGGAAACATCCTTAACATGATAAGGAGCATATATGAAAAACCCACAGCTAACATCCTACTCAACGGTGAAAGACTGAAAGCTTTCCTTCTAAGATTTGGAACAAGACAAGGTTGCCCCTTGTCACCACTGTTATTCAACATTGTGCTAGAAATTCTAGCTATAGCATTTAGGCAAGAAAAAGAAATAAAAGGCATCCAAACTGGAAAGGAAGAAGTAAAACTTTATTTGCAGATGACTTGATCCTATATATAGAAACCAAGCTGCTAGAGCTAATAAACCAATTCAACCAAGTGGGGGGTACAAGGTCAACATGCAAAAATCAAGAGGAAGTTTGCCTTTCTCCTATTCAATTGTATCCCAACTCTTACAGGAATTAAAGAGTAGAGCTATATATTGAAGGTACAGTACTACTGGGTTTTGCATTTAGCCTTTTAGTTCTCCAGATGGTGGATTTAGCAGAGGTGGGGACAGG
The DNA here is from genome assembly GCA_004027775.1 of Bradypus variegatus. Classification (NCBI taxonomy): domain Eukaryota; kingdom Metazoa; phylum Chordata; class Mammalia; order Pilosa; family Bradypodidae; genus Bradypus; species Bradypus variegatus. The sequence continues at coordinate 11,682 of PVKY010007070.1, read as the reverse complement.
CATGGGACATATCCCATATCTCCTTTCAAAAGCAGCCCAGACCCTAAGAAAGGAATGAAGTCCTGATACATGAGACAACACTGGATGAAGCTTGAAGACATCATGTCGAGTGAAGTAAGCCAGACACAAAAAGACAAATATTGTGTGATCTCACTGGTATGAAGTAATTAGAACAAGCAAACTCATCGAGTCGGAATCTAGAACATAGGCTACCAGGGGTTGGGTTAGGGGTAGGGAATGGGGGGTTAATGCTTAAATTAAGTAGAATTTCTGTTTGTGGTGTTTGTAGAATTTTGGTAATGGGTGGTGGTGATGGTAGCACAGCATTGTGAATGCACTTAGCATTGAACCATATATGTGAATGTGGTTAAAAGGGGAAATTTTAGGTCATATGTATGTTATTAGAATAAAAATTACAAGAAAAAATATAGGAATGGAAAACATAGTGAACCCTATTGTAAACGATGGACTAGAGTAAATATTACAATGATAAAAATGTTCTTTTATGAATTATAACAAATGTACCACACTAATGCAAGGTGTTAATAATAGGGTGGTATGGGGAACTCTGAATTTTATATATTTTATGCATGATCTTTCCATCAACCTACAACTTCTGTAATAAATTTTTTTTAATTATGTGTAGTTTAAAAAGAACCATAACAAAAAACAATTACAAAGCATAGCATTTTGGAGTTTTGCCTGTTGATTTTTCTTGGCCTTTACTAGGTGGTAGATGCTGGATGCTTGCTAGACTTCTGGATTGCATTTCTTTTACATTTTCAGAAATTCTTTTACATTTAAAATCTTAATTCCTGTGAATATCTAGTCGGTATTTATTTTAAAAACATTGCATGATAAAAACAAATCAGAGAATATGTAATTGAACAAAAGAACTACAGCATTTTCCACCATACCTACAATTAAATATTTACTTCCATAATCTAATTCTGATTTTTGCTTCCATCATGTGCTTTTAAAAAAATACTTACATGTTCAGTGGTCTGATTGCAAGTTTCTTGATAATTAGAAAACAGATTGTTAAAACTATTAGTTCCTGTTAGAACAGAAAAATGCACACATACTATTTGGGGTTCTTTGCCCAAAAAGCCCTTTTGAGCAATTGTCTCTCTTACATTATTTCCAAAATATTTGGCAGGATTGACTAAAGATATCTTTATTTCTCTTATTACACAGTTTATTTTTTATTTCATAATTAGTGTTTCTCAAAAATAACTCATTTCACCGTGCAACCTCCTGGGTCTAGCAGGGCAGTTAAACTGCCATTTGGCAGAGTCCTCCTTAACCTACAGCAGAAATGCACTTAAAATACAAAAGCGCTTCACCTCCCCATTCAAATGCCAACCAGTGGTGCTGGCACTGAGGCTGTAAACACAACCAAGGTTAAGTCACTCTCCACCCAGAATTAACTCATGGCTAATTCCCCTAATTGAATGATGTTTGATGACATCTTCTCCCAGTCTAGAATTTTTTAACTTTTTTTTTTCTGTTTCTAGCTTGTTTGCTCTCACTAATTAAAGAAATGTGCCATGTTTGAAAACAAACAGGAATCCATTGGGCATGTCAGTGGCAAAATCGCCTAAGAGATCTGGCCAAAAACGTGTGGGTGATTGAAAACAAGTGGCCCCCTCCCTTTCCCCCCTTGTTTCAGCAGCTATTTTAAGTTGTCACTGCAGAGGCATAATTCAGAGCTGTGGCTAAGAATAGCCGTTGCCCAGAGCCTCTGAAACGCAGGGCCGCCCTCGGAGCCCGTGACTCTTTGGGGGCCTGTCAGTTAAGACTCAAGTCTCATTCTCTGCTGTCTGCAGTTAGCAGTGGAGAAAGTTTAATTCCGAACTGTGAAAAGATTCAATAAGTCACCACAAATCACCCCGACGAAAGCCCAAACGGGGTAATTTACACAGCACTTTGTGATCTTCAAACAGTTTGCACTGGGCAATTATTCATGCCTCGACGTGGGACCGCCTGTTTGTTCTGAGGCCGGGGCCGAGCTGTTTGAAAATGGCAAGAGACGACCGGGAGCCCCGAGATCACGGCTAATGTGACACCCCCAGGCCTAATCTTCTTAGAGCACTGGGATAAAATAAGGATCCATTACAAAATCAGCCTTCATCCTACCTCCTTCTGAGCCGGGCCACTCTGATAGCGGCTTGGAGACAATCGCCGCTTCTGGACTTAATCAGGTATTAGGAGTGAGGCCGGAGGAGAAGGGGCTAATCTCCATATTTTGTCCATCTGTACTTGCGGACCTGACTGGCCTGCCCCCGACAGATCAAAAGGAATTGGCAAAAATCAGATTAAGTCTGGAGAGAGGGGAGGGAGGTTCAAGCCGTGGAAGAGCCAATTTTTTTTTCTCCCTGCCTTGTTTGTGTATTCGTTTATTAAGGCCGGGTCTAATCCCACGAGCTTTCAATGGATTGCCCTTATCTTTTTATCTCCCCTCTGCCCTTGTTCTTTCAACCAAAAACTGCCCTGTGAGGTTGTTAACTATCGTGTTGATTGCAGAAGCATGAGATGTGGCCATGGAGGGCTGGGGAGTTTCGTGTATTTCGGAGCCGATGGTCAGTCTGGCTCGCTCATCGTCGGGGAAGGGGCGCGGGCTTGGCGCTTCCTGAGAGCAAGACACTCCAAGAAGCTGATAATAAATAATTTCGGCTGCCATGGAACGGGGCCAGCAGTGGGGCAGCGTGGCAAGGGGGGTGGCATTTGGTCCCCGGCATAGCCGTGATGCTCTGTGCTCAGTGACAGACCCCGAGGAACATATGGGATTCACCAATTAAACACACTCTTGTTTTCTCCTTTCAAACATGCTACTGCACCAGGTAAAAAAGGTTATTCTCTCCCCTCCTTGGATTTACGTTTTTGTCACCAATACCCCATTGCCCTTGTGGTCCCCGACATACTGCCCTGGGCACGTGGGTCCTTGCAACTTAAGATACACAGACAGATGGGTGAGGAGAATGGAGCAAAGTCCTGCTCCCGTCAACTGCTGTTAGTAAACAGTGACACGTGGCCACCAGCCGCGTCCTTGAAGCCAGGAGGAACATGTGTGGCAATAAGTTCACTGTGCAGGTGGGCGACCTTGAGCTCATCCTTCTTAAATGAGCACACTGCATGCTGTACGCACTCCCCAGACAGGGACCAGGGACAGAGAAGACGCACTGCTGTGGAGGGAGGGCGGAAAAGCCAAGGAAACTTTGCAGAAGGAACATGGTCTTCTTTCCTGGAAGGCTGACAAAGTCACTTCTTTTTTGGCTCCTTGCAAACCCCGAGTGGTGCCAGCGGAGAGCTGTGCGGCCACTGGGCTCTGGCAGTCGAGCCCGCCTCATTAGAGTGGATTAAGTCATGATGCTGCGAAGGATAAAAGGTGAAGAGCAAAGCACAGAGGACGGCGACGGCAGAGAGCTCCGAGTGACTGTCATTTGTGTGCGGCCGCCATTATTGACCTGCACCCATGGGGTTTGCACGTTTCAATTACCGTCTGCTGGAAAGGTGGCCGTAATTGCAGAGGCTGATGCCTGAGCCCTGTGTCGGGGGAGCCTCCAGCCCTCATCACCTCCTCTTGATGCTTGGCTCAGGATGTTCAAAGGCAGAGGGCCAGCGCCTGCAGATGTCCCCAAGGAGGTGGGCGAGGGGAGGAGGCCACTTAAAAAATTAATAAATAAGAAAAACACCCACCCTTGGACGACTGCAAGGAAGATGGCGACTAGTGTTTGAACGGGCACTGGCCCCAGTGTTTGCACCGCGTCTCACTTTCGGTCCATGGCCAGTGCCTTCCCCTGATACCCCCTCAACAGACTTTGTAAAACAGAGAACCAAGGACAGCCAGGGCTCCCTGTGCCTCCTCCCCCGAATCTCCACAGGCTGGGAGGTGCCGACGGGGCACGGCTGCTCTCTCCCAGTCGCTGGCAGGTGGCAGTTCCCCCACCAATCTGGGCTTGCTTTTCATCTGCTCAAATTGTGGGAAACAAAGAAAACCAACTCCAGATGTAAATAATTTTGAGAACGATGGTTACGCAGTTCAAGAGGGTCTTAAACGGTGGAGAGGGCAGAATTACATAAGGTAAATTCTTTCCTTCGTGGGAAGGAAGAATTGAAAATGCAGATCAGATACGAGTCTGGAATAAAGATAAGGCACGTTAGGCGATTCTCCTGCCTGGCCCTGACTTCCCTGTATCCAGCTGGAAAGGAGGTTTTGGGGGGAGGGGGTGGGGGGGGACATAAACACACTTCTTGGAAGGGTCAGTGAGGAAAATCTCCAAGTGCTCCGTGCAGCACGTCTGGGAGCTGGTGTGCAGCGGCTGCAGAGCAGCATTTGGGGGTTTAAAACAAGTAGCTGATCATTCCCAAAATTCCTGCTACTTGACTGACTCCTGCATGTCGCAGCCTGGCCGGGCCAAGAGATGGAAGGCCCGACGGCAGCAAGCACCACACAGCTCTACTCTGAGTCAGCTTTCTAGAAAAGGGCAAGCTGTGCTCATCTACAGGCCGGTAGACGTTTGTGAAAACAAAAGGCGTCTAGGTACGATTGAAAATGAAATTCCACAGTGGGCCCCACAAGCAGTTCAGTCTCCACAGCCCAAGGGCAGGGCTTCATCTGCGATTCCTCTGCGGGCAAGAATCACTCCCTAATTCCATGCACAGGTGAGCGCAGAGAGCTGACCTTCCTCACGTTTATACTGTGCATGTGTGCGCGTGTGTGTGTGCATGTGTGTGCATGTGAGCAAGGCTGACAACCACTGCCTCAGAGGCAATCTTGCAACAATGATTCTGGCCTGCGTGAAACCCAGAACTAGCCCCGGCCTGGTGCTCTTCAGGTGCTCCCTCCAGGGCTTCTGCAGCAGGTGCCAAAGCCCCAGTCCCGGCCAGGTCCCCAGGAAGCTAAGCCCGGGAAGGGGCAGCAGGGGCTGCAGGCAGGCCGGGAACGTGCAGCTGCGGGTAGAGCTGCTGGGTGGCAGCCACCGCTCCCCTCTGCACCCCACGGCCGGAGTTGTAGGAGACAAGGGGCTGTTGACCTTTCTCAGGGCTCTGATGTGGGAGGTGGGAGGCTCAGCTCCTGGAACCTCGTCTCTGAATAATTGCCAGATGGCCTCAGGCAAGGCACATACTTTCAAACATCAAGATGGCAGCGTGGCCCGGCCGTGGTTCTTCTCCCTCCGTGTCTAGGGACGGAGCCAGGTTCAGCCCTCCAGGGCTCTCTGCTCATCAATTTTCCATTTATTTAAAGAAATGAACTTCCTTGGCTTGGGACAACTGATGAAATCATGGAGACGTATCCCCGAAGATTTTAATACTGGTTTTATTCCATCACCTTCATGACACAGCACTGCCTGAACCCCAGGCCCAAGAATGCTGCTAATGATGAAACTTCAGAAGGGCCTTTGGGGTGCAGGTGGCCGGGAGCCCCCCACTTTTGCAGGCTGTGCTACTCCCTTCTAAGAGACAGGGTGAGGGACTGGAGGGTCCTTCTGCTTCAGCTAAGACCACGAGCCTACGAGCCGGTGATTCCATCACTCGGTCCTCCCATGCTGTGGCCAGCGCTAAGGCTTTCGTCTTGGGCATAGATGACCAAGGGTATGTGTGAGGACAGGCTGCTGATGGGCTGGGGAGGGGCCATGGGGCGAGACAGCACCTCCCTGGAGTGGCACAGCTCCCTGTGCCTTAGTCAGACCATACAATGGGCTGTGAGTGTGATCTTTGGGAGTTATAAACAAATCCAGTATAAACACAAGCTCCGAGCAATGATAAGCTTTTTTTTTCTTTAACAGAAATGAATTTAAGAGTTCATGATAATTTTCAAATAAATGAAAATGTGTTAACATTAACATGTGAATATATGCAGAGTCTTTGATATATAAACAAGGCAACGATATGCATCAAAGGAAGATAGAACATTAATGTGGAGTCTAAACATGCATAGAAACACGCACACATTAAAAGAAGGAAACTGCATATTTATTGAATAAGCTCATTGTTCCTGTTTGGGGAATTTAAAATACTTTATCATCCTTACATTCCCAGATCACATTATCAGAAACAGACAAAGAAAATGATAACAGTTGGGTTTGGATGATTAATTATTACGGTCCACAACCAAGCATGATTTCCTGGACAAATCTGACCGAGAGCTGTCACCACCACGGCCTCTTAGAGATATCTGGGGTTCATGACCATGTGCTCAAGGCCTTTCCAAGGAAATAAAAGAAAGGAGGGCCATGGACCCAGAACTGCCCTTGTAACACATACTGTCATGTTCTGCAGGGAGAAGAGACACGTACAACCAGCACGTTCCTATCTGAGATCAGTCGCATCACTGGGGATGGTGGTGAGGGAACACGCCTTTTCCACCTGGAAGGATGGGGAGTTAAGTGTAGGGGCCACCTGGAGCAGGAGGCTGCTCTGTTGGGGCACCCCCAGCCACTCATCTCTGGGCATGCTGTGGGCACACAGGAGGGAAGTCCTCCTCTCTGATGTCCCGTAAACAAGCACTTATTCCCATATTGAGCCTTGTGACAACTTAATAAATAAAAAGTATGGTGTAGACTTAATTGTCTAAAAATTAAGATTATTATTGTATTTTCCATGCATACCCATATTTATGTAATAAAAAAAGTCTTCATTTTCTTTCCTCATAGAAAGCCTCCTTCCCCCATCGCCTGCAACTCCAAGAATCTTCCTTGGAGTTTGTCCCACCCCAACACCCCAAGACAGGCTCTGTTCCCTCTCCTTTAGCTCCTGAATGTCTTTGAGCTCCACCGTATACTGCCTAAGGACACACTATGTGTCATTATGCAGGGAAGTCTTGTAGAATGACTGATTGTGAGACTCACTGCTTGCCCTTCCATAATCTTATTTTCTCCAAATAAGATTTCAAAACTTTGAAGCCCAATAGAATCAACAGAAAAAAATTGCATTAAGCAATGGGAAAAATTTGCATTAAGTCAATCAGTAGTTAATTAGAGAATTCTTTATTGTTGATTGATATTGATATCATATTTAAATGGGAAAAGCAATTTCAATTTCAATTGTAAAAAGCAAAAGAACAGAATCCTAGAAAATAGTGTTTTTGAAATGAGATATTCTAAAAATGAATTATCCACCTCCCACCCTGACCAAATCCTGCACCCAAAGGAAGTTGTGGGGATGGACAGGAGACAGGTGGGCCCTGGGATATGTTACATGCATTTGCTGGGCAGCTTGTCCCATTCCTAAGGCTCTCTGGTTCCAGGTGACCCTCTGGAGTCTGTCCAAAAGTTCCATGCTGAATGGTAGAGACACTAGGTTCCTTGGAAAAAATAAAACTCCTTTTGAAGGAAACATCTACTAGATTTTTCTATAATAATGGAGTCCATTTCCTTCCTCCATGCTGCCGCTATCTCTTTCAAAAGATGGGAAAAGTTAGACGTGACTTGGGCCATTGCACCCAGTCATGGAGGAAAGAGTGTCTGTGATGTCACAAGGTTGTATGTGTCGTGTAATTGCATTTTCATACTTCCTGGGCTCAGAAATACATCAACCCTTTCTCTCATTTGATTCTTGCATCTCCTCTGCAAAGTAGTCAGAGCCAGTATAGTTTCCTCATTTTACAAGTAAAGAAACAGATGTTCATAGAGGTTGAATTAACTGGTTAAGGCAAAGAAAGATAGTAAAATGTGGTCCCCCTCTTTTCATGGCTCTCCTAATGGAATGCTAAAATAGAAGGTCATACTTGGATAGTTCTGTGGTTCAGCAAAATTTGCTGAGTGTAGTGAGCCATTTTCTCCATGGAGAAGGGGCCCTGCCAGGAAAAGTTATTTTTATGTGGATTTAGATGTATCATGATAAACAAGCAAACAAACAAACAAAAAAGCAATTCTGTGATATCCTTCAACTAGCTAACTCTAAGAACTAAGCCTCAGAAAAGTTTCATTAACCCACCCAGCCCCAGTAAGCTGGATGCTCTATTTTGAGCCACCAACCTAAGTCCACTTTTTGTAGCCAGTCTGTCAGACAAGGGACCAAACCACACTCCCAAAACACAACCTCCCAGCCAAGTAATGGTAACGCCAAGCTGGCCATTAAGAGATGAGTGACTTTGGTGCCAGGCCTGGGGGTGCCACCGCTGTCCATTCTTAGGACATCACTGGATTACATTGACCCACTCAGGGAGAAAGGCAGCTGAAAGCAAGCCAGATGCTGTCCATGGACTCCCTTTCCAGCTCCTTCTAGAGCACAGTGGTTCAGCCGTCTTCCAATGGTTTCAATCACCTCTTAATTACCCAACTGATTTGCTGACTTCTGAGTGTGCAGTCTCCCCCCGGCCTCTGGGCTGGCTGACTGTCCATGAACACATCTATAAAAAGAGGAGACGTGAAAGCCAATCCATTCCCTGAGTTACCAATTAGCCACTTGCATAGCAGTTTTGCTTGGAGAAATGAGCTAAATAAAAATGGGCAAGCGCCAAGTGCTTCATGAGGACAGTGAGTAGCATCCGGCAAAAACCAGGGAGCCATTGCAGACCCGCACTGTCCCTGGCCGTCTTGCTTCCTTCGTGGCAGAATAGCACCCAAGGAATTGGCTTGTTTTGAGGCCTAAATGGGACAAAGCGTCTGAAGCAATTAGTGCAGTGCCTGACACTTCATAAAAACTCATTAAATGAGACCTGAGAATGACAACAAAGCTGCACTGCGAGTAAAGACTGTCTAATCCTTCAGTAGGTTGTGTCTCCACTTCCCACAGGGGAGACGTTCAGGCTTCGCAGGTCTGGGCGATGCAGCTGGGGGAGCTGAGTGAACATCCAGGTCGTGGTAGCACAGCAGGACTTTAAAAGCCTGTCTCCTCCATCCTGAGAACTGCAAATGTCTTTAGTCCTCGCTCAGAAGCAAATGTGTTTGTCATTTTGTGCCGTGGGAAAGTCTGCTCAATATTTTAACAGCCATTTCAGACCTTAAAAATCAAGGGCATCTTCATGGAGATCCTAACCTTCATCACACTGCATTTTCCCTGTGCCTCGCGGAGCTGTGGGCATCGTGTTGCCTGCACATTTGTGTTCATCCTAAATGCATGTGGTTGTGGTGGCACGATCATGGGAAATGCTTCTTAGTGCTCAGGAAAGTTCTAACACTTAGGAGACGCTAACAGAAAGTCTGCAGAACAGAACCCAAGAGTATGCTTTCCTGCAGTTTTTACAGTAAAGGTCAATTCATATGTCCCATATTTGTTCTGATGGAACGTTGGCACCTTCACCCCTTTTGTTCCCAGTTAAATACAGGCTTACACACCATAAGAACATGACTGGTCCCTTACCACACATCCATCTTTAAAACATACACCTTGCTTCCGCGTCGTACATGAATGTATTTTCTATGTTTTGCTGAAGGCACAAGAGAGAACGGTGCAGATTCCGGTTCTCATCTCCAGGAAGACCACGCCGGCTCTTTGACAAGGCAAAGTCCGTGCTGTGATGAAGCCTGTGGAGCGTCTGTCAACACTGAAGGGTGATTTTCTGGGAAGGTCACAGGCTCGAATGCATTAGCAAGGACTTGCAGCCTGCACCGAGCTGTGGCCCCTCATTTTCCCCGCTAGTCTCTGGTAGCAGCTGTGTAAGAGATGACTCCCCTTTAAACTGTTAAGTGGTGCTGCTATTTTATCGGCCAGTTGCCAGGAGGCCCAGGGGAGCAGCACTATCTCCCATGGCCATGAAAATTGATATTGAACATGGAAGGAAAAATCTCACAAGCTGATAGCAATTAGCTAAAAAGGATTTGCGCCTCCGTGATTCATCACACCAGGGGATGAAAGTCATTTGCAGACAGTTTCTAGGGTCCCTGTGCGCAGCTCCTGAGCACTGCCTCTGTTTATCTCTCATGCTGGGTGTGACATTTTCTGCTTCCTGAGACCCTTTCTAGAGCAGAGGCTGCTGCAGCACGTGACTCCCTTCTGTCAAAGATGCTTTACTGGAGGGTGCCGAAGGAGAAGGCAACACCTCATTTACAGTTTAGGGATTCACATAGCAAAGTGGACAGTGCTTTCTTTTCGAGTTTGCTATGTTTGTTTTGTTTTGTTTCTGTACAAAAGGTAATCTGTGACTCTGCATCCCTAAGAAAATCCTACCTAAATTAATTTTATAGAAAGGTAATGCTGCAGCATGAAAACAAACCATGAGCACAGGAGACATGGTTCCCCGGGGCTGCCCTAAAGCACCGCACACTGGGTAGCAGAAGAGAGGTTTGTTCTCTCTGGTTCTGGGGCCGGAGGTCTGAAATCCAGGTGTTGGCAGAGCCATGCCCCCTCTGGAGCGTCTGAGGTGGGTGCCCTGGTTGCGCTGGTGTCCCCCCTTGTAGCTGCACTGCTCCAATCTCCACCGCCTTCTCCCCATGTGTCTGCATCTAAATTTCCCCCTCTTCTGAACACCCCAGTCCACTGGATCAGGGCCACCTGCTCCAGCTGGGCCTCCTCTTAATGAATCACATCTCCAAAGACCCCCCATCCAATAAAGCCACACTTGCAGCACCAGAGTTGGAACTTGAGCATGTCGTCTTGGGGGCTCACAGCTCGCAGCAACGGGGTGCTGCCTGCTTCCTCCTCCTCATCCAGTCACAAGGCCTCAGCACGGGCTCCTGACCCCAGGGTGGGCTCCCCACTCCTGATCCCTTGGCAGCCACCCACGGCTGCAGTGGAGGCTCCTGGAGATTCTCCAGGTGGAAACACGAGCCCCGGTCCTTCCTCTGGGTGCCTGCAGCTCTGGCCCTTAATTTAAATTGCTGCTTACTGCTCCACTTTGATCTCCGACCAAGCATCTCTATCCTTTGAATGGATGGAGAGTTTGTTTCCAATTTTTGTCAAAAATGATGCTGAAAGTTGCACACAGTCCTTGCTCAGGGATTGAGAGTTCCTCTGTATAGAAGTAGAATTGTAATGTAAATGCAAAAAGTAAAAGTTCACTGCTTTGGTGGTTCCAGAGAAGGGAAAGAGGGCTTGATCTTGTATCACGTGGCACAAACCACAAAGGAAAAGTTTATGAATCTATTATAGATAGACAGATATTAGAAGTTTCTTAATGGGAAATAAATACCATAAGCAGCCACAAGACAGCCATACATAAGCTCATTGCAAAATAAGGAAATGTGGGGAATGCAGCAATGCATTCTCATGTCCTGCAGAACAGTGCATCCGATCAGACAGTGGTGGACGGGGACAGGGAGTTGAGAGTGCACAGGGCCCACTTGGGAGCCTGAGCCTGTCTCCCTCCCCCGGTCCCCTCCCCAAGGCCTACAGGCACCTGGGCTTCTCGTCACTTCATCCCCTTCACGCCAGACCTCCCAGGCTTCATCAGGACAGTTGTGTCACGGCAGCCTCCAGTTCCAGCTCTACCTCCTCGCAACCATGTGCATCTTCCTTTATCTGGCTCACGAGGATCTGAAAGAGCCTTGCCCAGTCAAACTACGTTTTAGCAGTGACTCCACGGCCAGCAGGAACTGCCGGCAAAAGGGTGTGGGAAACTAGGGAATGGGCAGAATGCAGGCACACTGAAGCACTTAAAGAAATTAAGATGCCTTTGTGGATCATGCTTTGGAAACAGGGACCCGGAGAGAACAGCCCCATGTTCTAGAGCTGCTGCATTCACTTCTCACGCCAACAGCCGGAAGCGTGAGAACAGTCTCTGCACACAGAAGAGATGAC
>PVKY010007069.1:0-15298 GCA_004027775.1 Bradypus variegatus | reverse complement strand
TCAGAACTGTATAAAATAGTGCTTTCATAGGCCTCCAAGTGACTCGGTTCCAAAAAGTGATTTTGCAACCCAGGGAAAACACATAGAAGTCAGGGAAGGCTGCATTCAACTTAGTTTTCAGAGCTGTATAACATAATTTAACTGATCAAAGCTGGGCTAGCGATACAGGAAGTGAGCATAGAACAGTTCCAAAGGGCCCTGAGGAGAGGATCAGAAGAGATGCCAAAAATCATTTTGTTTTATTTTGTTTTGTTTTTGACTCCCATAGGAGTCACCTGCCCAACAGGTTGTGGCCTTCCAAAAACCATTCTCCACCCCTAGGTGGGGAGTGTATTTTCTCAGCCTCCTCCAATGGCCATGGGAATCCCTGTTCTGGGCAGCCTACAATGGCTATTCAGATCCCAAACCCAGCAGTCCAAACTTGCCAATAAGAATCCACTCTCGGTCCTCAACCGTGTTGCCCCCATTCCCAGGGAGGAAGACCTTCGTGTGCCTCTCCAACCAGGGCAGCCAACTATGGACCATATCCGGGCCAGCCTTAGGGTCGGGGGTGGGCATGAGCCACCACTGCCGTTGTGATTCACTCATAGATTTTGCTGTAGCTTCTCATTCCAATGTTTCCTGGGTGCTACAGTGTTCTCCTGGTTTCCAGAGCCCCAGAACCATTGATTCAGAATGTTTCTGCATATCCACTGCCTATTTTAGTAGGAGGAGCATGTCCATTTTCCCCAGAAGCTGTCTAGAATATTTTTTTAAATGACAGTTCCAGACTTTCTTGGGGTTAGCCTTCTGGATATGAGTTAGGTTCTGCCAAGTAAATGCTCTTGGTGGAGATTTGGAAAGTGACAGTGAGAGATGGCTTTCTCACTGCAAGGACTGGGTGGAACTGCTCTCTGTAGTAGCTTTCCAGTCTCAATGCTGGCAGGGAGATGGCGAGAACAAGGCTTCCAGATCCTCTGCCAGCAAGAGTGTGGGTTCCTGAATGCACCATTTGCAGCTTTGCTGACTGGGGCAGAGGTGGAAGCTCCCCAGGGACTAGCACTGTCCTGGGAGCTTCCCTGGAGGCCCAATGTGCCAGTTTGAATGCATTATGTCCCCCAAAACACCATTATCTTTGACACAGTCTTGTGGAGGCAGGTGTATTACTGTTGATTAGATTGGAATTCTTTGATTTAGTGTTTCCATGGAGATGTGACTCAATCACGTGTGTGTGAAATGTTTGATTGGATAATTTCCATGGAGGTGTTACCCTGCCCATTCAGTGTGAGTGTTAATTGCTTCACTGGAGCCATATAATTGAGCTGACAAACAGAAGGAACTCAGAGCAACCGTGAGTGACATTTTGGAAAGCAACTGAGAGTGACATTTTGAAGAGGAGCTGCAACTAAGAGAGGACAAAATGCCCCAAGAGCAACATTTTGGAGAACGCCATTTTGAAATGTAACTGGGGAGCAAGCAGATGCCAGCCACAAGCCTTCCCAGCTAACAGAGGTTTTCTGGACACTGATGGCCATCCTCCAGTGAAGGTACCCTCTTACCTTGGACACTTTATGGCCTTAAGACTGTAACTTTGTAACCAAATAAACCCCCTTTATAAAAGCCAACCCATTTCTGGTATTTTGCTTAATGGGAAGCATTAGCAAACCAGAACATCCAGCCTTAGAGCCCACTCGTCCAGCCCCTCCATGGATTCTGTAAGCACCTAATTCTCTGCAGAAAATCCCTTTGTGCTTACAATTTTAGAAAGATTTATCTTTCCATAATTGATCTGCTGATTGGGGCTCTAAACTCCATTAAGAAAAGGGAAAAGCTGTTTCAGGCAATGGTTATTAAGGTCTTTAATATTACTTACACCTTTTCCCCCAAATCAGTACAAACACCCATTGCTCCCAAGAAGTGCAGCTCCCTAGATTAAGAGCCTCTCTTCTTCTGCCCACACCACTACTCTCTGGAGTAAATTTCCCTTTAGCAAAGGTATAGTTCTCTTGAAACTATTTGCCCTACATTAAGACACATTTCTGGGTAGAGGAGTTAATAACCAGAATTTATAACATGAGGTGAGAAACACCACTGACTTACAAATACATGTTTGAATGCTGAAATCCCCTTGTAAAACCAAAACCCAAATCTTTCAAGGATTATGAAGGAGTGACTTTTTCCCCCTCCTCTTCCCTTTTCAAGAAAACCGCCCATTTTCACCCAGAAGTTCCCAAATAAGAAAGAAGGGATTTTAGACCAAGTTTTGTTTGCTCTTGTTTTCCATTTTGGTCCCTTGTTTGGCTTACCGTCTGGGCATTTTGGAAGAATATGTGATAGTCAACAGTACCCCTGCCGCCTTTCCCTGGGACTCACAAAGACATCCTGTGCTCAGGACCAGATGTGTGGGGCTGGAGAGATAAAACCCAACCCCTAGCAGATAAGGGGCCTGGGCACATTCCTTTCTCTATTGTCCTGAACACATATGAATATTCACGGGAGACTGATTAAAGTGAGCATATCTTATGACATCCGGTTCACAGCTCGGTTATATGTGGTGATGTATGGTCCCTGGCAAAGAGGGAGAGGGGTTCCTCCAGGACAGCAGCACATGAACACAGAAGAGGGGTGCTGGGCATAGAGTGTCTCTCTGTATTGCCACAGGCTGAGACCCACTGGCCATGGGGAACTGACAGCCACCAGTGAAGAGGACCCTGCTCTGTCCCTTCTCAGGGTGGGTACAACACTGTTCCTTCCTGTGCTGTGTGAGTGGTGCTTCTGCTGGTGACTCCAACATGGGCAAACTGTGGAGTGGGGTGTCTCCCCTAGGGCTGAGCTCTTCCCATGCTCTCGCCACCCTCCACGTGGTGAGACTCCTTCCTGGAGGGGCTGATAGGTGTCTCTCTTTATGACCCACAGAATATAACTATAAAAACTTTTTAAAATTTTCATGAAACTTCTTTGCATACACTAAAGTCTTGTAGTCTTCAGAAGATGGTAATAGAGAACATCACCAGGATCCAAATGCACTCCTGGTTAAGATTAGGCAGAGAATTTCAGGGGTATATCAGAAAAATGGCACATCCACTAGTTTGTTTTACACAGAAAATGACCTCCAGAGGCCATTTGTATTCAAAGCAAACATATCCCAGCCGACTGTCTTATTTGTCCAAATAGATCACCTCCTCACCCCCATTCCCAGGTTTCTGGGACTCTAAGGAAGGAGATGTTTGGAGTATGCTTTGGGAAGACACACTTGGTTTTGTAATTAAATAGGAATTGGGCATTAAAAAACATATTCTGGCAGCAGGTAGCTTTGGTTTAAGAATCTCAAATTAATCAATGATAGGAAGTCAAGAGAAAGGAGAAGAAAAGAATTAAAGTAGCACTCAAAGGTAGAACTGAAAATTGATGGACAATTAGGGTCTCTAGCACAGTGACTCCTTTCCCCCTTGTTCCAATTGTTTTCAACCATAGAACACAAGTTTAATGAATGACAATTACTTTCTCCATTTTCTCCATTATCTCTCTCACTTTTCCATGACTCTTTCAGTTTTATATGGAAAGAAAAAACAAAACAACTTTCCATTCTCTGCCTTGCTTAGTTGTCCCTTTAAGACTCCTAAGGCAGGCTTGGAGCCACAAGTAGACAAGGCTTCCCAGGGGATGTGGAGCGTACTTCCCTCACGATCTTGTCTCTATGATGGTAATCATGTGGGTCAGCAAAGAGTTGAGCTGGAAATTTTCCCTGGTTTTAATGGAGCGGGTTCACCAAAAGACAACACTGACCTAAAATGAATTGCTGAGCAACCTGATTCTCTGTACCTCGAGCTTCTGAATATTCTTTCCAACAGCTGATCACCCAACAGGTCATGCAAGGCATCTGAAATCACACTACTAGAGACTCACTCTTGGAGGCTAATGTACATTTGCAAATTGCCATGTAAAAATAATCAGACATTCATTCACTGAATTTTTCCTTAAGAAGATGCCTCTCCTGGCTGAGAACCTGAATGAGAGAAGGGAAGTTGTAGAAAGGAACAGCGAATGTCTTTCAAAGAAAGCTCTTGTTGGGAAGTCACAGGGATTGACATATGGGTCCCGAGCCAGAAATAGAGAAGATGGAAGGGTTTGAGTTAATTTAAACACATTGATCTCTTTACAGCAACTTCCTTACCTCTGTCTTTTGCTTTTCCAAATCAATAGCCAACTGTTCTGGAAAACAAAATGCTGCGCCCTCAGAATTTCCACCTTTGACTACATTTTACCCAAGTTTAATAAAAGCTCCAGACAGCAGAAGTAGAAATATCCATGGCACACTCTCCCATCTGTACAATCCTGATGATAATTCTGTTGTTTCCTGGAAGCTTCTCACTTGGGGCTGGTGGGGGTGGAGGGTTGAGGGTGAAATTGGGGAGAGAGGTCAGAGGGTTGGGGTGCAGAGGAGAAAAAGGGAAAAGGAAGGACTGAGCCTCTGGTTGTAAACTCAGACAATTAAAATTCCACAGTGTGGGTACCAACCTCAGGAAAGATTTCAATGGAATAAATAATCTTAGGCTAAGAAACCTTGACACGGAGCCTCTGAAATCAAGGTCTCTGGGAAAGTCAGACAGGAAAATTTCTGCATATGGCATCACTTCTTTTGGCAGGGGCTCTTTAAAATTGCAATCAAATGCTGCACAGTTAAGCAACTTCTAAGCAATTTCAAATGAGTACAGCATAATTAATCTTTAGTCAAACAATGTGAGGTTCTATGGGGGCAGCAGGAAAACTTCCAGAAGGAAAGAACACTTATAACTTCCATTGTTCTGCAAACACTCCACCTCAGGCAGTGAATTTTTTCCGTAGTTACTGAGTGGGCGTCCGGTTATGGGAACATGAGAGAAGGGAAACCATATTCTTTTATTCCAGTAGAGGATAAATGTGATGATTTACTTCTTACATAATTCTGGGTACACATATGCAAATGTATTATTTATGTGACTTAACAGAATTTGTGCTGGCTTGGCCTCCCACCAGTAACTGGAAAATACCCATGTAAAGAGGGAATGCTCATTCAAATAAAGCACAGACAGAATACGGGATTTAATTTCAAGGGGACCCAGCCCCCTTCTTGACATTGAGCCTGACTTGCAAAGCATGCTATGAACTGCCTATGTGCATCTGCAAAATGGGATAGGGTTGGGGGTGCTGACACTCTTTATCAAAGCCTCAGTGATGCTATGAAATTACGTAAATGTCTCTGAAAGTGCCATGTGGTCACAGAAGCTTTGCTACACAGACACATAATAATAACCACAGCCATCAAAACTGACATCTACAGTCGTGATTGTGCCCAAACCTGATGAGGCTAATCCTTCCATGTTTACTAAGACTGCTCCCTCCCTCAAAAGTTCAAAACCTCTACATGAGCACCACAAACATCAGTGTTCTGAGTGAACAATGAGGCTTAGAAAAAATAGCATAACTACTTGTTAAATTGTGCTTTGAAAGTTATCACTGTTATGTATATATGTTAAAGTCCACAATAGAAATACATTAATAAAAGTAAAAAAGTATAGAACAGGTTTGTTTTTCCTTTTTTAAACTTTTTATTTTGAAATAATTATAGACTCACAAGAAGTTACAAAAATAGCACAGAGGGGTTCCATATATCCTTTCCTCCGCCTCTCCCAGCTACCTCCAGCATCCTCCAATTGTAACATCATATAACTATAGCACATTATCAAAACCAAGATATCGATATTGGCACCATTCTATTAACTGGACTCAGACCTTACTGGAGTTAGATCAGATATTTAAAATTGTTGGGAAACAACTAGAGATAACTTGAATCATTTGCATGATATTTATGAGGTAACATGGTAAAGGCAAGTTGTGCTTGTGGTCATCAGATCTGGATATTTGGAGCAAATTATTTAATTTCACTGAGCCTCAGTTTGTTCATCTGTAAAACATGAATAATAACACCAACCAGGCAAGTCGTCATGTGAGAATATCTTCAGTCCAGTGAGTAGACTATGTTAAGGACCCCAAAACTATCAGTCCTTTCCTTCCGTCGTGAGACCTGACACTTTTCTCCCGGGGGTTTGTGGGGGTCCCAGGTGCCCTCCTAATAATCAATGTGGTTTTTGGCTATTTTTTGCTCCGGTTGGTCCTGTTCCTTATAACCAAACACTCTTGGCAATTACCAAAGGATTTGAGAATAGAGATTTCAACTTCAGGGTGGGTTTAACGCCACTTCTCTTAGAAGGAGCCTCCTACCCCCAAAAAAGTGACTTGCCAATTGCAGGATTGCCCTGCTCTGGAAATCAAGCTGGCTGGAGTCTCTGTGCTCCTGTGGATCAGTGGCCAAGTCGGAGGTGAGTGCTGAGCAGGTCTGCCTTTGCACTGGCTTTCTTTCCCTGACTCTGAGGCAGCCCCCCTAGAAGGACCCTAAGGCTTTGATGCTGGAGTCAGAAAGAGGAGGAACTCAGGGATCCCTAACTGCAGCCTGTTGCTCTGCCTTTCTGACTCCTTGCCCCGTGCCTGTGCAGATGCACAATCTGCCTTAATGGTAGTGCTGGTCCCGAGGGTGACCATAAGCCCACCCGGGCTTCCCCACCTCAAAGTCCCCATGTGCTCACAATGATTTGTCTAGTGTAAGCCACCTGGCATGTGCCATCCTTCATCCTTCATCCCCTTCTTGGTGCAATGCCTGCCAGATCTTAATCTTCAGTTAATAAAGTTATAGCCATAGCCCTCCTTCTGGTCAGTGTTCTGGAGGCAGGGCTGGGCAGAGGGCAGTCTGGTGTGGATTTCCTCAAAAGCCTAGGTCCCACGCAGCCATCGGGGGTTGCTGCAGTGCCAGCTGGACCCAAGGATGGTGTTAAGGAAGGCACCTGGACAGGAGGTTGTTGAGAGAAGAAGGGCAAGGAGTTAGCTTAAGGGAAGCCTGGAGTTTTCCGTGCAGAGCTTCAACTTTGGGGTCAGACTGTTTTAATAGAACCCTGGCTCTGCTGCTGACCACTTGTACACTTTTGGACAAATTCCCCCAATCCTCCTTAACTTATTTTCTCATCTGCAAATGGGGGGTAACAATAGCTATCTCTTAGAGATTATGTGGTGAGATAAAATAAAGTCAAAGTAAAATAAAGTACCTAGGCCCTCAATAAATATACATTTCCTCCCTACCTAATCTTCTAGATATATCCAGCCATAATACAAGCTGAATATGCTCTTCTGCCAACGCGTATGTACAAGGGCCTATGACCCTTTCCATAGCCCAGGGATTCTGTTCTTGCAGAGCTTTAATGGTGCCAAATCTACCCTGAGCAGCACCAGCGCCACTGCGGCATGGATAGCTGCAGGATCACGTGGTGCTGGGGAAATCGAGGAAGGTTACACCCTTGGACTCCACGGCCTCTGAAGACGCTCCCATAGCCAGGTGCCAAGGGCTGGGCCTAGAAAGGCAGATTCTTTTCTGCAGGGCTGCGGGAACTGGGGCCGCGTCGGTGCCTAAGATAGATAACCCTGCTCTCAGAAATGACACGTCCGGGGCGGGTCTGAAGCGTGAGCAAGCGATGGAAACGAAGGGACACCCCGCAGGCTGGGGTGGGGGTGCAAGGTAGCACCCACACCCGACACCCCGCCTCGCGCATCCTCTCTGCCCAGATGCGTGCATCCCCGCATACCCCGCGCATGCCCACCTTCCCACCCCCGACTCATCCCCGTGCGCCCCCTCCTCCGCGCATACCGCCTTCCCCACTGCGCTCACCCTGGCGCCACCCTCCGCGCCCCTCCCCCTCTCCCCCTCTCCCCCAGCACCCCGCCACCTCCCCGCGCATCCCCAGTCCTCGCTGTGTGCATCCCCGCGGCCGGCAGGCGGCACCACGGCCCGGGTTTCAGCGGCGAGGCTGGGGCAGGGGCGAGGACACGAAGGGGTTAATCCTTGGCCGAGCGGCCGCGGCGCCTCGGGGAAGCCCGCCGGGGAGCGCCAGGCGGGGCGTGCGGAGGCGGCGGCGGGGGAGGGCGCGGGGGGCGGTGCCCCGTGCTCGCCGTGCCCGTCGTCCGCGGTGGCGGCGGCGGCCGAGCCCGCCCGGGTACCTGCGGCGCGGAGATGAGCGGGACCGCCGCGCTCCTGCTCTGCCTGCTGGGCGGCACCGTCTGCGAGGCGGCGGCCAAAACGCCACGGGAGCCCCGAGCCGGAGCGCAAGGTGGGCGGGGACCGGGGGGCGACCGAGGAGCGCCGGGCCCAGGGCTTTTGTGTGGCGGGGAACCGGCGCAGAGGCGGCGGCAGGGCGGCCAGGCGGAGGGTCCGGGTCCTTGGCGGGGCCTGCCTGCAGCCCCCGGCGGGCTCCGGAGTGGGGTGGCGCCACCCTGGCGCCAAGGGCCGGGGCAGATGCTCTGGTCGGCTGGGCAGGGGGCACCAGCCGTGTGCCGCCTCGGGGGTCTGGCTGGGGGCGTGCGAAGGGCCTCTCCTTTTCTCGGTGACGCGGACCCGCGGCCGGTGGCCTGCAGCGCCGGGCGAGAGGGGCGCCCGGGTGGCTGCCGCCTGCGTCCCTGCGGGTCTGAGGAGTGCGAGCCCGTGGGCTGCGCCCGGCCCTTTGTTGCGGCGGCGGGTGGCGGGCGAGGGGCGTCCGCTCGCGGTCCCCTGCGTCCCGGGACCTTCGGGCCAGGCGCCGGCCTGCTGCAGTTTGGGAAAGTTTCAGGGTCTTCTTTCCCCCCTGCCTCTCCGATATCTTCTCCAGACCGTGAGGGATTTGCGCAGCGGCCCAGGAATTACCCCAGGAAGGGGAGAGAGAATTGGAATGGGAAGGCCCCAATCGCTTAAAAAGAATCATACCCAGGGCTGTAGGTCGCCAGCGCCTGCCTTTTGTCTAAGCTACGGCCTCTACAATTCTGCTTTCCAGCCCTGGGAGTAACGTGGTCGCTTCTGAGAACGGCCACGAGCCTGTCTTTTGTTTTTAAAATCAAGATTTATTTTGGGGGAACCCCGAGTCTCCCTTTGCACGCTTTTGTGGGGACAAAATCGAGCGCTCCCTGGTGTCTGCCTTTCTAAAGGAGTCTGCGTCCACCACCCCACCGATGCGGGGTCGCGGGGCTCTCACGTGGGCTGCCCGAGGGAGTTTCCCTCTAGACCTCAGAGACTCCTTACCCGTGGCCTGTCCCCTCAGAAAGGTCCGGGTGCTGTGAAGTCTGCACTGCAGACCGGATGGTCAGGAGGACCCCATCCCAGCGCCCTGACCTGGACGCTGCCTCACCTCGTGTCCTGCTAATCCTCTTCCCGTGTAACAGAGCGGGGTCCTGGGCGCAGAGAAGCCTGCACTTTGACCCCTGATGTTGTGACAGACAGAGGGGGGCTTTGATGTTAATCTGTTTGGGTTTACTTTGTTACCTACCCTTTGAATTAAAGGTTTTCACATCCATCACTTGCTATCACTTACTGGCATCTCTTTAATGCGTTTGATTCTTTTATAGCTGTGGTATAATATGACCATTGTGAATTGTCTATAAAGTACTGTGTATTATGGAAGGGAGAATATTGACAACGTACAAGAAGACCAATATATCTCTTCTTGTGGGAAACGAATGTTTAGGGCGTTAGATCATCTGTGTTGAATTGTAGCCATTTTCGTTATTACTCTACTGCTCTTTGATTTCGGCTCTTTTAATGAATGTGACATTTGTGCTTAAGCCCTGCCATTAAATTCAAAAAACAGGTTAAGTTTTTTTGTTTTGCACTTGAAACAGCAATCTGTAGAAATTCTAAGTTCATGCACTTATAAAATAGGGTGGAGAGATGGCTTCAATTAAAAAAAAAAGTCTTGAAAACCCTACTGGGTTGAGGTCTAAAACCACATTTTACAGAGCAAACCAAACTCTTAGGAATGGAATAGTCTGTGTAGTGGGCGAGAAATGGGCCACCCTTGCAGGTATTTTTTCCACGGCTGGGAGTGTCTTAGTTATGCGGTATGGTTTGAGTTGAAGATGGAATATCCTGGTATGTTCCCCCCTGAATTACTTTCTTCATTATTTATGGAAAGGATAGCTCCTTAAAGAGCTAAGCCCAGGGGCTTAATCAGAGCTCAGGGCCTTGCTACCTGGCATCTGGATTTTAGCCCTTACCATTCTGAAGGGGATGGAAAATATTTCTCTTTTGACACTTGAAGGTCAGCTTCAACCCACTGTGTCCTTTGAACCATCTTGACACCTATCACTTTCTGTCTTAGAGCTCTTTGATTCAATTTGTGTCTTCTCTACTCTTCTTGGATTATGTATAGAATGAAGACAAATGCTGCTGCTGATTGAGCTTTCTGTTCTCCACAGCAGTTTGTGGGTTGTTTTGCACATTGTTGGTGTTCAGGTAATGTTGAAAGGTTGAAGACAACTGATCCGTATATGGTAGTGCAACATGCAATCCTCATCACTGGCACCTGTTTTTAAGAAGTAAAGTTTGATGTTCATCTTTTCTGAAACGTATTTTGTAAGTTTTGCTTTTGGTGTAGAAAGTGTACTTGAGTCATCCTTTGAACATGCATTGTACACACACAGACATTGTGCATCAAAGTAATTTGGAAATTATTCCAGAAAAACTACTTAGGGACCTCAAATATAAAGAAACCACAGAGCATTCCAACTAGATTCCTGGGACTAAGTGACACCTTCTTTATCAGATGAATCTTTACCACATCATCTGAAGAGACTAACATCCTAAAGTTTCTTGGCATCATTTTATTGCTTATATATTCAAGATAAAATGTAATGTTTGGCTGAAGATTCTTCTTGCTGTAGCTGCTTTGAATCTGCAAAATGATTTCAGATGCAACAGTTAGTTGTCACAGTGAGGCTTTGCTTTGTTAATTATGAATTTGAACTAGATCTAGTGCATGTTTTTCTTAAGTGATTCATCTGATTATGTTCCATATTTTACAAGTCACTTTGAACTATTTATATTATCTAATTTTTTTCCTGGGAATTTAACAGAAACTTGTATTCAAAAGTATTGACTAATTTTCATTTTCAAGCAATATTTAAGGGTGTGTAACATACACATTTGCAAAACCATGTATTGAGGCTGGCGTGATAGACAGACAGCGGTAGGCGGTACAGATGCAGTGTAGAGGGTGTATACTTGAAACCCAGCACGCTAGGGGCTGAAAGAAAGAGGTCAGAGCTAGGTTAAGGAATCTTCTATTGTATGATCTTGATTTCACTGTTCATTATCTAATAGTAAAGTATTTTGCAATGATGTGCTAATTCTTTGTGCATCTCAGATAAAATACACTCTATCATAGCATTGGAGGCTTTCTCTCTTCTCTCCAAGAGCCTATTCTCAAATTTCAGTTACTGGAACACTGTGCTGATACTACATTAAGAGTATGACATCTAAAAAAAAAAAGAGAGTATGACATCTAAATAAAACTCATAGTCCTGCAACCTGGGACCTGGCAGGACATGGACTTACAGAGGTTGTGGGGCTTCCTTGCAAGTGAGGTGTGAGAACTCTATGCAGAAGCAGCAGCAATCTAGGATTTCTCGTAAAGTCTTGGAAATGACTTTATGGATTATTTTTGTATTCTGTTTTTACTTGTCTTTTAATACTTTGTAATTTAGAGGTGTAGTCACTTGGAGCTCTAACTCAAAGAAAGAAGACATTGCATAGACTTCTAGCTAATAGCTTGCAAAAAAAATGCTTTCAAAGATTTAATCAGCAATTTATTTTGAACTAGTTACTGATTTCTCTGTAAATCTCACTGTACATGTTTGTTATCGTTAGAAAATACTATATTTACTAATTTTCTAATTTTAGGAAATGCTAGTTACAAAGAAAGCACATGGAATAAGTTGGGCTAACATACATGTATGCTGCTGTCTATTGAATGAAAAGTTGAATAAGAATTATTTCAGAGAATGAATGGATGAGTTTGTCCTATGATCACAGCTACCTTGTGTACTTTTTGTAAAACGTTTGATGAAATTGTCATACACATCAACAATGCTATTATAGTTTGATCAAGTTGTAAAGAAATATTATAAACAAGTCACTGTCACTTGATTTCACCAAATACAAACTAAATTACTTAGTTCCAGCAAACGTGGAACTGAAAAGTATTTTAAATGTATTTTAAAAATTAAGCCTCAGCACTCCAAATAGACTAATTAATTGTACAAAATAACATTTTAGGATATTCTACATTGTAATCCAGTAGCATGACTTGTGTCAAGAAGACCATTTTTAAAATAAAATCAAACTTCTAAATAAGCAAAATTTGAGAAAATTAACCACTTTAAAAAGGGCTGCAATAATAATTGCCTTAAAATAAGCAGATTAGTCAGCATATTTAGGATGATTCCATCTACTCCATTCAAACCTCGGTTTCATTTGCCAGCTCCTCTTTCTCCCTGTTTCAAGTTTAGTCTGCAAACATTTGTTCTTCTTTCTCTTTTTTACCTCTTACAGAACTACTAATCCTTACAGATTCCAGGAGTTAACCCCTTCCATGGGGAAGACTCCAGCTTTTCTTTCTCTTGCCTTTCTGCCTTCATTTCACTGCACCGGCTTTTCCCTCAAACTCATCTTCAGTCCTGCTCCTACTAGCAGGGCACCTTCTTGACCTTGCTACCTACACTCAGAATCTGGGGATCCCCTTAGGTCCTCTTTCTCTCTCTCTCATGATCTGAGCATTAAGAAATCAAGCAGATGCATTTATGTAGCATCTGGAAGGATCTTGGAGATCACATTTATCCTCCTTGTTGTGGAGACCCGGAATCCCAGTCTGGGAGAAGTAAAGACTTGATGTATGACCACTCTCTGGCACATAGACCCTGTGGTTGGCAGAATAATGCCCCCTACCCAGGTGTCTGTGCCCCAATCCCTGGAACCTGGGACTCTGTTACTTCACTTGGCTAGGGTACTTTGCAGATGAGATTAAGTGAAAGGCTTTGAGATTGGGAGCTTATTTTGGATTGTTCAGATGACCCCATGTGATCACAAGCCTCCTTATGAAGGGGAGGCAGGAGTGTTAGAGTCAGAAAAGGAGACATGATGGTATGTCAGAAGCAGGTCAGAATCCGGGAGATTTGAAGTTGTTACCCTTCTGCCGTTTGAAAATGGAGGAAGGGTGCCATGAGCCAAGGAATGCAGGTAGTTCCCAGAAGCTGGAAAAGGCAAGGAAATGGACTTTCCCCTTAGAGCTGCCAGAAGGAACATAGCCCTGCCAATATCTTGACTTTAGCCTGATGAAATTGATTTCAGACTTCTGACTTCCAGAACATTAAGACAGTACATTTGTGTTGTTTAAGACCCTAAGTTTGTGGTGATTTGTTATGGCAGCAATAGGTAATGAATAGCGTAACCCCCCAAGGATTAAAACAAGACATAAACTTGTATACTCAAGATGAGGTACGCATGGACCACTTTTCAGAATGAAGCTACTGAAGGTGCCCTTTGGAGAGACACGTGGAGTTCCTGCATCTGTTGAACAAAATTCTGACAATCTGGAGCCCTGACAGGGAATCTTGGAGCAAGCCTCTAAACCCTCCTTCACTCCACCAAATAACTGTTTTCATTCCAGAAGAGACCAGTGGGCTGTGGCTTTGCTTTTGTTTGTAAACAAGGTGCATCAGGACCTCTGTATTCCTCCAGAGCTGGGCTCTGCAAAGAGGATGTCCACGCAGCATCCCAAAACCCATGCCAAAAGCCACGCTTAGGAGTCTTTCTTGCTTACTTTTAAGTTTTGCCCTAAATTGTATGGAAGCAAACATATTGGTAACTAAATGACCTAAAAGAAGGTTGTGATTGGATGTCACCATGGCCCCCCAATGCTTTTATATAATACGAAGATAGGGGCCCTCTCAGTTGCTTCAGGGGCTCAGCAGACCTCCACTGAGATATTTCTGCATGTGTTGGGCAAATGAGTCCCACCAGCTCTGGGGCCAAGGGCCATTCAGACGACTGAAGAAGTCTCCATCCAGCAGAGGCAGGAGCAGGAGGAGAACATCTGGAAGATGCTGACTTGTTAGGGCATAAAGGAGGTGTCTCGTTGGCATCAAGAGAATTAAGTTCCGAGCCCAGCTGAAGGGGTTACTGGTGATTTTATGGACTTTTGTGAGGACCAAACCTCACAGGCTGGCGATGCAGGAAGGAGAAGGATAATGAAGTGTCCTGGCACTAGTCTCGCTCAGGGAACTGAATTCCAATGGAGAGAAGCTTGAAGCTTCCTAAATTCAGGGCTTTGACCAAAAGGTAAATGAATGAACAGGGAAAGTTATTTTAATGCCAAAGACCTTGCTTGCGTGAAGGCCTCATGTCTTCAACTCATGTTATAAACATTCATTCATTCATTTCTTCCAATTTGCACTGCTGTGAAAACTTTATCCCTTATCGGGTACCTGCTTGAATGCAGAGTTTCTCTGTCTGTTTTAAGTCTGTTCTTTCAACCCATTCTCTTTCCCACATTGTCCCTCTTCAAACACCATTTGATTTATGTTTCTCCTCTGCAGAAAAACATGCCTTATTTTCCGGTTTCCCAAAGTATGAAGTCTGAATTACCATCTGGTCCTTACAGGCTTCCTTCCACCATGCGTGTGCCCAAAACATATCTCCTATTTTTCCCCAGTTTAGTGCAGCTTTTCCAGGCAGGCCATCCCACTCGCCAGCCTCTGGCTCATTGTGGTGCACTCCCTTCAGCCATGATTGCTCTACTCTTTTCTGCTCCTGAAAACCAGCTACTAAATGTTGAGCATCTGCCATATGATGATAGTGTGGTAGAAACTTATTAGACCAAAGGAGGTGGCAGTGGTTGCAATATATTTTGATGTAAACTTGCTTTAAAAACAAAAAAACTTTTAATTTTGAAATAATTTTAAACTTACAGGACACTTGCAAAGTTAATACAAAGCCCATGCAGAGAACTGTAAATCACCTCCCCCAGTACCCAGATCCACCAACTTTAACATTTTGCCACATATGCTTTATCATTCTGTCTGTCCTTCTGTCAATCCATCTATCCATCCACCTATCTCTATCTGACTTCCTTCTGTCTGTCTAATCTGTTTATCTGTGTGTTTTCTGAATGTTTCAGAATAGGTTGTGTACGTCATGCTCCCTGAATACATGATACTTCCATGTACATTTTCTAAGAACATTTGTGGTCATCCGTCTCCAGACCAGGAACACTCTGTCCTTCTCATGCTGTGAGTCTCTAATTTCCTCTTCTGCTGGGTTTCTCTGATGCCAGCCAGAGAAAGTTCTCCACTTTTAAGGGCTCATGTGATTGATTAGGTTGTTCTCCTCTGGATAATCTCCCTATTTTAAGGCCCAGAACCTTGATGATCTCTG
>PVKY010007068.1:0-15300 GCA_004027775.1 Bradypus variegatus | reverse complement strand
CCCAGGATATAAGTGACATAAAGAAGACCCTAGAAGAGCGTAAAGAAGACATTGCAAGAGTAAATAAAAAAAATAAAAGATCTTATGGAAATAAAAGAAACTGTTGGCCAAATTAAAAAGACTCTGGATACTCACAATACAAGATTAGAGGCAGCTGAACAATGTCTCAGTGTCCTAGAAGTCCACAGAACAGAAAATGAAAGAACAAAAGAAAGAATGGAGAAAAAAATCGAAAAAATCGAAATGGATCTCAGGGATACGATAGATAAAATAAAACGTCCAAACTTAAGACTCATTGGTGTCCCAGAAGGGGAAGAGAAGGGTAAAGGTCTAGAAAGACTATTCAAATAAATTGTTGGGGAAAACTTCCCAAGCCTTCTACACAATATAAATACACAAAGCATAAATGCCCAGCAAACTCCAAATAGAGTAAATCCAAATAAACCCACTCTGAGATATATTCTGATCACACTCGCAAATACTGAAGAGAAGGAGCAAGTTCTGGAAGCAGCAAGGGAAAAGCAATTCACCACATACAAAGGAAACAACATAAGACTAAGTTGTGACTACTCAGCGGCCACCATGGAGATGAGGAGGCACCGGCATGACGTATTTAAAATCCTAAGAGAGAAAAATTTCCAACCAAGAATACTTTATCCAGAGAAACTCTCCTTCATATTTGAGGGAGAGCTTAAATTTTTCACAGACAAACAAATACTGAGAGAGTTTGCCAATAAAAAACCTACCCTACTTCAGATACTAAAGAGAGCCCTACCAACAGAGGAACAAAGAAAGAAGAAAGAGATATAGAGAATTTTAACAGACATATACAGAACCTTACATCCCAAATCAGCAGGACACTCATTTTTCTCAAGTGATCACGGATCTTTCTCCAGAATGGATCATAAGCTGGGACATAAAACAAGCCTCAATAAATTAAAAAAAAATTGAATATATTCAAAGCACATTCTCCGACTACAATGGAATACAATTAGAAGTCAGTAATTTTTGAATTGTAACTCCACTATTTACTTCCTACATGATATAAAATACACAGACTCTAATGACAAATCAGTGGTTTTGAACTCAATGTAAAATATGTAATTTTAGACAACTATATAAAGGTGGGGGAATGGAGCAGTATAGGAATATAGTTTATGTGTCCTATTGAAGTGAAGGTGGTATCAAAGAAAAACAAGAGTGTTATGGCTTTAAGAGGTTAATTTTAAGTGCCACAGTAAACACAAAGAAATTATCAGAGAATATGGCCATAGAGATGAAAAGTAGAGTATGGGTTAAGAGAAATGGGGGAAGGGACAATGGGGAGTTAAGAAATGAGGATAGAGTTGCTGTTTGAGGTGAAGGGAAGTTTCTAGTAATGGATGGTGGGAAAGAGCATTACAACATTCTAAATGTGATTAATCCCACTAATGGAAGGCTAGGGAGGGGGTGGAATGGGAAGATTTAGGCTGTATATATGTTTCCACAATTGAAAAAAAAAAGATGGTCTAAATAGATGACAAGGATGAACCTGGATGGGATTGGAGGTTGGAGGACAGGAGGCTCAAAGGGACACAGTTGAGACATAAGGAAAAGGAAATATGGAATGTAAGCCTTTGTATCATTGTTGAATCTCTTGTACTTCTTAGCTGCACTTAATGGGATTGCATAAAAGAATGTTCTTATTCATGGGAAGTATATATGTGAATTATAGTGTTTGTTCAAGGATGGGTGCAGCTAGCTCTCATATGTTCAGAAGACAGAGCAATAGATGATGGATGATAGACAGGGAGAGAGGGAGGGAGGGAAAGAAATAGTGATGTGACAGCATGTTAAAGCTGGTGGATTGGGCTTTCGGGGGAGGGTGGTCAGGGTATGATGCAGTTCTGTGTATGGGGTTAGTATTGTTTTTGCAACTGTTCCTATAACTTTGAATTTATTTCAAAATAAAAAACATAGTTCTACTAACTTTATTCCATAGCTTACTTACATTAAGTATATTTTCACCATATACCACTCTGTTATTAACACCTTGTATTAGTGTCATTCATTAGTTCTAATTCAAAAAAGAAAATTTTTATAGAAGTACTGTCTACCGCAGTTCATCATTCACAACAGGGTTCAGTGTGTTGTGCAGTCCCATGTGATAACTTTCCTTCTAGTAACATGCATGACCCAAAACTTCTCTTTTCAACCACATTCACATACACAATTCAGCCCTGTTAATTACACTCTCCATAATGTCCTACCATCACCACCGTCAACATGAGATCTTCAAGATTCGTCCATGTTGTCACATGTATCAGAATGTCTTTCCTTTTTATGGCTGAATAATATTCCATTGCATGTATATACCACCTTTTGTTTATCCATTCATCAGTTGGTGGACATGTGGGTTCTTTCCATGTTTTGGCTACTGTGGATAATGCTGCTATGAACCTTGATATAAAAGCATCTGTTTGAGTTTCTGCTTTCATTTCTTTGGGATATTTAGAAGTGGAATTGTGGGATCATAAGGCAATTCTATACTTAACTTTTTGAGGAACCACCAAGCTCTTCCACAGTGGCTGCCCCATTTTACATTCCCACCAACAATGCACGAGGTTTCCTATTTCTCCACATCCTTGCCAACACTTGTTATTTTCTGTTTTTCTAAATAACAGCCATTCTAGTAGGTATAAAGTGGTATCTCGTTGTGGTTATGATTTGCATTTCCCTAGTGGCTAAAGATATTGAGCATCTTTACATGTGCTTTCTGACCATTTGTATATCTTCTTTGGAGAAATGTCTATTCAAGTTCTTTATGTATCTTTTAATTTGATTATTTGGCTTTTTGTTGTTCAGTTGTAGGAATTCTTTATATATATTCTGGATATTAAGTCCTTATCAGATACATAGTTTGCTAGTGTTTCCTCACATTCCATAGATTGTTTTTTCACTTTCTTGATAATATCCTTTGATGCACAAAAGTTTTTAATTTTGATGAAGTCCAATCTATGTTTTATTGTTGGTGCTTATGGTTTTGGTGAAAAGTCTAAGAATCTATTGCCTAATACAAAGTCCTGAATATATTCCCTTATGTTTTCTTCTGGGAGTTTTATAGTTTTAACTCATATATTTAGGTTGTTGATCCATTTTGAGTAATTTTTGTATATGGTGTGAGGTACAGGTCCACTTTCATTCTTTTGCATGTGGATATCCAGTTTTCCCAGCACCATTTGTTGAAGCGACTATTTTTGCCTATTAAGTGGAGTTTGCACCCTTGTCAGAAATCATTTGGCCATATAAGTGTGGTTTCTGAACTCCCAATTTGATTCCATTGGTCTGTATTTCTATCTTTTGTGCCACTGTCACTCTGTATTAGATTATTGTAGCTCTGTAATAAATTTTGAAATCAGGAAATTTGAGTTCCCTAACTTTGTTCTTCTTATCCAAGATGCTTTTGGCTTTTAAGGTTCCCTTGCACTTCCATATGAATCAGAGGATTACCTATTTCATTTCTTCAAAGTGGGCTGTTGAAATTTTCATTGGGATTGTAATGAATCTGTAAATCGATTTGGATAGCATTAACATTTTAACAATATTAAGTTTTCCAATCCATGAACATGTGATATCTTTCCAATTTTTTAGGTCTTCTTTAATTTGTTTCAGTAATGATTTGTAGTTTCTGCAAATAAGTCCTTTATATCTTTAGTTAAATTTATTCCTAAATATTTTATTCTTTTAGTTGTTATTATAAAAGACATTGTTTTCTTCATTTCCTTTTTGGATGGAAACACTGATTTTTATGTATTGGTCTTGTGCTTTGCCACTTTGTTGAATTCATTTATTAGCTCCTGTGGCTTTCTTGTAAATTCTCTGGAATTTTCTACATAAACAATCCTATCATCTGTGAATAGGGATAGTTTTACTTCTTTATAATTTGGATGCCTTCTATTTCTTTTTCTTGCCTAATCGCCCTGGCTAGAACTTCCAGTAAAATGTTGTATAGCAGTGGTGAAATCATGCATCTTTGTCTTGTTCCCGATTTTAGGGAGAAAATTTTCAGTCTTTCACTGTTGAATATGATGTTAGCTGTGGGTTTTTCATAATGCCCTTTACCATATTGAGAACATTCTTTTCCATTTCCAGAGTTCTAAATTTTTATCATGAAACAGTGCTAAATTTTGTCAAATACTTTTTCTTTGTAAACTGAGATGATCATGTGTTTTTTTCCCTTCATTCTATTAATGTGGTATATTGCATTGATTGATTACCTTATGTTGAACTACCCTTGCATTCCTGGAATAAATCCTACTTGATCATGGTATATAATCCCTTCGATGTGCCGTTGAATTCAATTTACTTGTATTTTGCTGAGGATTTTTGCATCTATATTCATAAAGGATATTGGTCTATAATTTTCTTTTCTTGAGATATCTATATCTGGCTTTGGTATTACAGTGCTGGCTTCATAGAATGAGGTAGGGAGTGTTCCTTCCTCTTCAATATTTTTGGAAGTATTTGAGGAAGATTGGCTGCCCCATTCTTTTTAATGGCTGCACCATATTCCATCGGAGTAGAGGGGAATGGTTATGAGCACAGGCTTTGGAGTGAGAAGAACCTGGGTGTGTACCCTGCCTCTCCCTTGCTGACACATTGTGGGGGCCTCGGGCACATAGTAAGCGTCCAAAAGACCCTGTCCACTGTTATCCATGGAAGAGGTTCTTCTTTCAAAACCACAGCTCACCCCTGGGGTCATCCTGTCCTTAGCAGCCTCAGGGTTCCCCCCTATCTCCTTGACTTGGCACTTGGGGCCCACCCCAATCCATCTCAGCTTCAGTCTTCCTTTCCAACTGCTTGCATTTGTGTTGCTGCCCCACTGGACCAGGGAACAGACTTTTCCTCTTGACGCCCTGTCTAGACTGCATGTGTGTCTGCCCTCACTAGTGAGGGCTCAGTCAGGGCCACATCACCTGTGGAGTCACATGCTCAGGAACAGTCCAGACTTCATCTAAAGGTGTTGGGCTGGGTGGCAGATCTGTCCTGAAGCCCCTGGGGATTCCAGGAGCAAAAACTAGAATTCTCTTAAGGTGGCTGTTCTCTCATTTGCTTTTTCAAAGTCCAGGGTTCAGGGCCCTAGACTGAGAGCCCACATAGCCAGACTTGATCTCACCCTGTGCTGCCCATTTGGTGAATTCAGACAAACCCCATCCCCTCTGTGTGTCTCCTCTTCTGTAAAATGCAGGAATTGACTGGATGATGTCGAAATGCTCCTCCAGAACTCCCAGGCTCTGATTTTCATCTGATTCCTTCAATCTGTATTCAGTCATTTATCCTTCCACTCATCCACACATCATCCAATAACTTTACTTTTTCATTTTATTGGTGCTTCTCCTGATTTCAGTGTATCATGCCTCCACATTGCAGAGTTTTCAGAGTAAGTCTTAAAAGTGAACATCCCTATTAATAACATCCTCTAGTTCAACTGGGTGCAGTTTTGTCCCCCAAGGGACATTTGGCAATATCTGGAGACATTTTTGGTTGTACCAGCTTGGAGGCTGCTTTTGGCATTCAGCGGGAAGAGCTCAAAGACACTGCCCAGCATTCTACAACGGGCAGGACACCACCCAACAACAAAGGGTTCTGTGACCAAAAGTATCAACAGTGCTGAGGTTGAGAAAACCCTGCCCTGGAATTTAATGCTATTAATATTTGGGTGTATATTTTTCCAAAAATTTCTGTAAACATACAAACATAAATGTGCATGTGTGTGTTGTTGTTGTTTTCAACAGATACAGGCTCCAGTTGCAGTTTTCTTTTTTCTTTAATAATATTGGCAGTGACATTTCAAGCAGTTAAGAGCCCGCTACTAGAATCAGATTGCCTACATTTGAACCCTGCCCTTACTGCTTACTAGCTACGTGACCTAACCACTCCATGCCTCAGTTTCATCTATGAAGTGTGGATAATAATGATACCTACGGCATGGCCTTAGCATGGTGTTAGCTGTTTATTATGATTTGTGTTTCTTTGTCCTTGTGAGCAGGGCAGGAAAGGCTTCCCTGTGCCCATGGCCCCTGGAAGACTGAGACTCGGAGTCTGGCAGGGAACAAATGCTGGGTTGACCAGTAGCTCAGAGGCAGGACTGG
Organism: Bradypus variegatus; assembly: GCA_004027775.1. Lineage (NCBI taxonomy): Eukaryota > Metazoa > Chordata > Mammalia > Pilosa > Bradypodidae > Bradypus > Bradypus variegatus. The sequence continues at coordinate 9,169 of PVKY010007068.1, read as the reverse complement.
ACTGGAACCCAGGGTAGCTCAGGGCTCTCTTCAGCTTACGAAGCACTTCTGATAAATGTATACAGTTTGGAATATAGGTTACCAGGGGATGGGGTGGGGGTAGGGAATAGGAAGTTGATGCTTAAAAAAAGAAAAGTATATAGTTTGGGATTTTTGTTTGTCTTGTTTTGGTAGATGTGGGGGCAAGTCCAGAAGAGGGGAGGGCACCAGCTCTGCACTGTGGTGTGGCAGAAAGAGTTTTGTGCCAGGCGTGAGGGCTGGGTCCTTCCCTCTCTGCCCCAGAGGCCTGAGTCCCCCAGCTCCCCACTGTGCCTCCCTCAGGCTCTCAGCTCTCAGCTCCCAGCTCAGCTCTCCACCAGGCTGGGAGCAGGCCCTGCCTTATCTCCAGACGCCTGTTATCTGCACACCCATCTGCGGACAAATGGCCAGCCGGCTGGCTCCTGGTCACCCCTGCCTGAGGGGGGGCCTCCTCTTAGGCCTGTGTCTGGCAATTTGGGCTGGAGCCCAAGGTGGGGGGTCTTCTGCTGGGGGAGGCCCAACCCAGCCCCACTGCTGGGGCTTTAAACCCCAGAATGGCTTTTCTTGGACATTCCATTCACGGAGCAGGAAATCCATCCCACCCTATGACCCCTTCACTCACTTGGTTCCACAAAAGTCCTTATAAAGTGGGTAAGGGCTGGGATGGAGAAACTGAGGCTCAGAGAGGGGATGTGACTTGCTGGAGGTCACACAGCAAGGCAGTGGCATTGCTGTCAGTAGGACCCAGGCTTCCTAGCTCCTAGCACTCTCTGGCCTGCAAAAAGGAGAGCCTGCAGACCCCATGCTCCCAGCTCTGCTCTGCCATTGAAGCTAGGTGGTTGGGGCACAGTTCTGCCCCTCCCCATCTTGGTTTTGCCACTTCCTAAGTGCATGTGAGGAATGGGCCTGCTCTTAGCTCCCAGGAGGCCAGGGAAGCAGTGCATAGAAAGCTGCAGCACATGGGCTTGGGCTCACCCTGCCTGGGTTCCAGTCCCACCTTTCCCACTCACTCTCAGCATGACTTTGAGCAATCATTTCACCTCTCTCTGTGTGCCTTGGTTTCTGCATATGAAAAATGGCAAGAATAAGAGTCTTTACCTCACAGGCTTGTTGCGAGGATTAAACAAATTAATTGGCATAGATCACCTAGAAGGGTGCTTGGGCCTTGAGTGTGTCACTGTTAGTTTTATCAATAGGAGTAGCATCTGGGTTGATGACCTGTCTTGCTGGGCGACCCTGGGCAACTAACTTAACATCTCTGAGCCTCTGTTTGCTCATCAGCAAACAGGGGCAGTGAAGGGCAGTGTGTCTTTGAGGCTCCATAGTGAGGGGCTTGGCACAGACCATGGCCCCAGCTGCCAGGGCGGGCTGGGGGCTGCCGGTGACCCACAGGGAGGGGTGTCTGCATGGAGGACGGAGACAGCCTGTAGGCCTTTGTTTACAGAGCCCATCTCTCTTCTGATGGATGCGGCCTGCAGAGGTCTGTTTGCAAGTTTCTCCTGGAAACATGAATCAAGGTCTGTTTGGAGAACACGTGCACTTCTGTGTCAAACATTCCACTGCGCGGGGGCCGCAGAGCCCTGAGGAGCCGAGGGCAGCGTGTGTTCCAGATTGTCCCCGGAGACAGCAGGGCAGGCAGGAGACCGAGCCCCTGTGGCTAGGCTTCCGTGGCCTGGGCAGGGCGACCTCCTGAGACAGACGCCCTGCCTGGCCTCAAGGGGCTCTCTAGAAAGCAAGATAAGAGCTAGACCTAGCAGAAAACAGGGAGGGAGAGATAAGGACCCATCTGCTTCCACTCTTGTCTTCTCTGATCCTCCATGGCAGCGCCAGAGTGATCTTTAAGAAATGTAAATCTCATCGGCTCTTGGCTGCTCACAGCCTTCCAGTGGCTTCCTTTGCAGTTGAATAAAGATCAGATTCCTTAAAAGCGGCCTCCGAGGCCCTGTGGACTCTCTCCCAGGCCAGCTGCCCAGGCCGCAGCTCCTGGTGCCCTCTGCCCTCTAGCCACACATTCTTCCAGTTCCTCAAACAAGCCAATCATTTCACCTCTCTCTATGTGCCTTGGTTTCCGCATATGAAAAATGGCAAGAAACATGAATCAACAAAACTCAGTTTTTCTATCTGAAAAATGAGGGTAATGATACCTAATTCACAGGCAGCATGTGAACAGGAAATGGGGTGACATATACAAAGCACCCCTTTATTCGGCCTCCTCACACAGGATCCCTTTTGCCCACAATGCCCTCTTCCCTGTCCTGGCGTGTTATCCCCTCTCACTCCAGACTTCAGCTTAGCTGTCTCCCCTCAGCCTCCCTGACCACCGGCTGTCACAGAGGTACCTCCTCTTCTTTCCCTGAGGGTACCTATCAAATTTGTAATTATGCATGTATTTGTTTATTTGTTCAGCCCTTGTACCAACCACTCTATTGTAAGCGCCACAGGGTGGGGCGGCAACTGTTTAATACATCAGCACACCCCCGCCCCACCCAGCCCTGGCACAAGGATTGCTGCATGGAAGGCTCTGAACAAATATTTCTTTGATGAATGAAGAATTAGAAGGATGGATCTCATGCTTGAGAGGTCAGAAGACAGTCAGATCCAGTAGGGGGAATAAGAGAAGACTCGGGGAAATGACGTTAGAACCGAGTCTGGACAAGTAGGATGGCTTTGACTGGTGTGGATGAGAAGAAAATTGTTTTTATTGGCTGAGAACAGCTCGAGGGAGGTAGCACAGGGAATGATGGGACTACAGGCTGCAAATTCACCCACCTTGGGCAAGTCCCTTTAACCCTCTGAACTCAGTTTTTCCAACTGAAAAATGAGGGTAATGATACCTAATTCACAGGCAGCATGTGAAGAGGAAATGGGGTGACATATGCAAAGCACTTAGGACCCCATAAATGATTAAGTGTCATGATTGCAGACATTCATTTCACCTCCATTCCAATCTGGAGAAGGAGATATTACTGCCTGCATTTTCTTTCTGTAATAAATTTATTTCACTTATTTGAAACAATTTCAAATTTACAGAAAAGTTGCAGGTTTAATACAAAGAAGTCTCATCTGAGAGTAAGTTGCTGACATGATGCAACTTTACTGTATATTTCCAACCAATAAGGACAATTCCCCATGTAATCGTTAAGGCAGCCATCACCTTCACCAGGAAATTAGCGCTGACTCTGACACGTTACTAATGTAGGATCCACAGACTCCAGCCAAGATTCTAAACTAGGTTGTACTTACTTGTGTCTCTTTGGTCTCCCTCATTCTAGAACGATTTCTCAGCCCTTCCTTGATTTTTAGGCCATTGATACTTTTGAAGATTACAGGCCAATTATGTCATCAAATGTCCCTCAAGTGGTTTTTTTCTGATGTTTCCTCATGATTAGACTCAGGTTATGCATCTTCAGCTGGAAAACCACAGAAGGGAGGTGGGGAAGGGTTAGGTAGCGAAGTGTGTGGCATGTTCTAGTTTGAATCCTTTCTGCTGCAAAAACGTCCTCATTCACTGAGTGTTTATTGAAGCTGATCCTGGCCAGCCTGTCCTTGTAAGAGGCTGGAAGGAGCTAGGGGCCCTTTCAGAAGTGGTAGGATCAGGAACTCCCCTCTCCCTTTCTCAAAAGGGACCGAGGGTGCTGGGCTCCTAATTTCCTCTAGGTGGCGCACAATTCTCTGGGGAGAGGCAGGAAGCCAGTGAATTTATTCCAAAGAAAAGAGGGAGGGCTTTAGAGAGGCTAAGCCCTGCCTATGGGGTGGGGCCTCGTAAGGGAATCACCTCCCCACTCCCTTGCCCTCGCCTGTCCTGTAGCTCAAGACATCTGGATTTGGGTTCCGGTTTTGCCCGGACTTGCTGGGAGACTTTGAGCAAACCCCTCACCATTCTGGGTCTCAGTGTTTCCACCAGTTGCAAAAAAGGAGAGTGTTAGCATGACTGGTTGAGGGTCTGGTTTTACCCCCACCCCCAATCCCCATCTCCTTCCATCCTGAGCCTATCCCTAAGCCAGACTGCTCAGACCCTCAGCTCTAGACAACTCTCTCACACCAGGAAAGCAACCTCAGTACAGGATTAAAGTCGCATTCGCAAATGAGAATGAAGCTTGAAAGGGCCTGGGGCATTTGCATGGTAGGGGAGAGGAGCTGGCACCTCAGAGCACTCTCTAGTCCCAGAAAGGGAGGGTGGGGAAGAGGGAGCAGTTGGGTTTGGTGGGGCCTCCCCTTCCCAGCCCCCCTTTTCAAGTGCTGCCCTAGGGCTTGCCCCCTCACCAGTGTCTGGCCCACCTGGAAACTATGCGGGTTTCCAGAACCTGTTCTCAAGGTGTCCTCTGGGGCAAATGCCTTGCTGAGCCTCAGTTTCTTCATCTGTGAAACTGGGGCCAAAAACACTTTCCTAGAGGTGGTAGCCACAAGTGCTGATCAGAGTTCTTCCATAGGCTTCTCTTAAGGACAGAACAGAGGTAAGGGAGTAACTGGGTTCCTTAACCACACAGTGGGCTCAGCAACTATTCACTGCTTAGAAAGCACATGGTTCCTGGAGCGTGGGCAGCACCAAATCCACGGTGGCTATGACATGGTTGTCATTATCCCCCCTGATCCCCTGTCCTTCCTTTTAACATACAGCTTTATATTGCCCCCAGCCATGTCCACCCAGCCTCTTAGGGACTCCCTCAGCCAGGTGGGGAGCCCCCGTGCTAACATTTCCCATGCTCTGGGGCTCAACTTTTATCTCCACCATCAACAACCGCCTCCTCTAGGTCAGAGGGTAAAGGCTACTACCTGCATTTATGTCAGCCCTGGTTTATCTATTTATAGGAAGCTAGGTTGTCTCCACGCATTTCTGTGAGTTGAGCAGGCATCCTGGCCAACTGTACACAAAAGCGGCAGAAACCTTCAGTCTTCCTGAGAAGGCCCAAGAAACGTCTGTCGTCAGAGGTTTCTGAGAAAGCAAATTGATTCAAGGGGAACTATGAGTTGTAAGCTTGCCTTCCCCCTCCTTTGCCCCCAGCCCTGGCCACCTCTTCTGGACAGTAATGGCTCCTGTCTCCAAGAGACCCTTCCCCCAGGGTCCAGCTGAGCTGCAGGGTTATACTTTAGGGTGGTAATTAGCCTGATAAGGCGATGACCTCACTCTCCTGCCTCTGGAAAGAGCCGAGAGAGACCGGCTAGCTGGAGCCTGACTATGCAGAACCCCAGCCTCTCCCTGGGCTTAGAGTCAGGGACCCTGGTTCAAGGCCTTGGACAAGTCTCTTCCCCGCTCTAGGCCTCTGATTCTCCATCTGTGAAATGGAGCATGTTCTAACTTCATAGGCTTATGGGAAAACTCTAGCCAAATAATAAGTGAGAGATTGCTTTGGAAAGCATCCTTGGCAGCAGTGCATTGCTGACCACAGACAATCATAGAGCTGGGGACTTTTCCAGAATATCCCTGCAGGAACAATGAAACGGTCATTGGCCAGAGCCATTGGGTTTCCGAGTTCCATCTCCTATTTTACTAGCTATGCAGTCTCAGGCAAGTTGCCTCTGTTTCCTCCTCTGTAAAATGGGCAATGCCTGTGCTTTGCCTTTCTCATATATGGTTGTGAGATTCAGGATACATGAAGCAAGAGACATTAGGGCTAAGATCACAGGCTTCAGACTCAAGCAGACCTGGGTTCAAGTCCTGCCTTGGCTACTTGCTAACTGTGTTTCCTTAGGTAAGTTACTTTACTTCTCTGAGCCTCAATTTCTCCATGCATAAAATGGAGAGAACACTTCCTAACTTACAGGGTTGGTATGAGGATGAAATTAGTTAAAATAGATGAAGTGTTCAGCATAATACCTGGCAAATGGGAAGGAGACATGGAGACAACTGTGTGATCTTGAGCAAGTAATTCCACCTCCTTGGTTTTCGTCTCCTGTGAAGTGACCCCAAGACAGCACAGGCAAAACTGAGAGCTGTACCTTAGGCTTCAGGAACATGCCATGGAATGGCAGAAGGGCTCCAACTTTTTTCTGCTTGCATTATCAGATGAAGAAAGGCATCTTTCTGTCCCCAGGCCTCCAGCCCTGAAGGCAGTTGGCCTTGAAGCCAACTTGCCAGCTGTGTGACACTGGTCAAGTTAATTAATCTCTCTGTGCTTCACTTTCCTCAACTGGAAAATGGGATAATAGCTGTATCTACCTCACAGGTTTGTTTGAGGACTAAATGTGTTGATGTATTTAAAGAGCCTAAAAGAGTTCCTGGCATAGAGCCAGCATTCAATACACATTAGCTTTTATTTTTATTTATATAAAGTACTAGCTTCTCCTCACCCCAAACTGTCTTTGCCACAAATCATGCTTGGCCGATTCCCTGGAAGTACCTGGAGGAGCTGCAGAGGAGTCAGCGAGAATCCGCTGGCCTGGCCCTGTTACTTACATGGTCAGCGTTTCTGGCAAGTTCTCTTCCCATTTGGGCCCTCAGTTTCCCCACTGGTCAGATGATAGGGTGGGACCAGCGACATCCTGGAATTCTAGGTCCCAGGCAGCTCAGTTCCTAGCCCTGGGCTCCCGAGAGGACCCCTGTGCTCACTGGCCTCCGGGAGGTCTGGTGGGCTGAGGTGCCCGCCTTGGAGGCCCCCCTTGTCTCTCTCATTCCACAGCTCTGGCCCTGAGAGAAAGCAGACCCCCGCCTGGGCCGTCACAGGGGCTGACCCTGGGCTGGATCAGGAATGAAGGACCATGGTGGGATCCCAGAGAAGAGGGTCCCCAAGCAAGCATGAGCCCACAGTCACATAAGCCCTCACACAGCAGACACATAGACACCCACATACACACACAACACCCTGGCTGACAAACATCCCCCACAGCAGCCTCGACACATGCCAGAGACACACCACAGCCACCCAGGCCCAAGTCAGAGAGCAACTGCTGCTCCCCAACACCGCCCTGAGACCCCCCAGGCTGGGCCATTCCCACCCACTTTATGCAGAAGGACGGAGCCCTAAACAGTTATTTGTCAATTGACTGAACAAATGAGAAGGAAAGCTTTGGGAGGTGGGGGTGGGGTGCAGGCTTCAACCAGCCCCCAGAGCAGGGCTGCCCAAAGCACAGACCCCAAATGCTGGAGGACAAGCCAGGCTTAGGCAGCTCCCAAATGGACCATTCCTAATTCTCATAAATGTGTCTTGGATAAGATGCTACCAGTGGTTACAATGCAATGACAGTGTACTACAATTTTTCCTTATTTTTAGAGGTTTCCTTAAAGAAAGAAAAGAAACATAGATTTTTGCTAAAGACCTTTAAATAAAAATGTTAAGTAAATGATAATGCAAGTAGAACTTGGCTTTGGCAACACCTTGAAAGCCTGAGGTTTGTGAAACACTGTTGACACCATCCAGTCCATATCCCTCTTCACCATTTTACAAATGGGGAAACTGAGACCAAGCTCAGGAAAGTGTCTTTTCCATGAGGAATGCTAAATCGGGAGCCTGGGGAGCCCTGACTCGGTTCTGCCTCTGCCTGTGTGATCCGGAGGGTATCACTTTATCTCTGGCCTCAGATTTCTCAACTATAAAACCAGGGGGATGGTTGCCCCACCCCACTTGCCTCCCAGGGTGGTTGTGAGGCTCACGGGAAGCACTTTGCAAGCAGATTTAGGGCCTGGCTTCACTTGGAACCAGAGCTGAGTCTAGAACCCAGGTCTCCCAGCATCCCAGCCAGGACTTGCCCCGGAGCAGCACATGGCATGCTGAGGGGGAGATCATGGGTTTGGGAACCAGGCAGGTAGGCGCTTGAATTTGATCTCTACCTGTTTATTCATTCCTTCAATATTTTTTTGAAATGAGTGGGACGTAGTGCTAAATTCTGGGAAAGCAATGGTGAGCAGGTGGAGGCAGACGTGATTCAAAATGTGGCACAGCATAGGTCCACAGTGCCAGGAGGAAGATTTGTTCTAGTCGGGGAGGTCAGCATAGGCTTCTCCAGGAATGATGATTGAGCTGAGTTTAAAGAAAGAGGCATTAACTTGAAAAGAGGGAGGAAAAGCATTCCAGGCAGCTGGTGCAAAGGCCCGGGGCTGGAGGGAGCAGGAGCATTTGAGTGATTTTAGGCTGAACTACAGAGTCCCAGGTGAGCTGTCTGGCCAAACAAGGCTGGAGAGCCAGGCAGGGCCAGATAGAATTGGGGCCGTAACTGTAAGAGCAGTAGGAATCCATTAAAGGCTTTTAAGCAGGGGAGCGATAGCCATTTTGATAAGCTCACTGGCAGCAAGTCAAGTATGAAAGAAAAGAACATGAGGGGGGACTTCCTTTACAGAAACCAGAACATACAATAAAGCCACTAAAGTCAGATCATTGTGGTATTGGTAAGGAAATAGACAAATAGATCCATGGAACATGATAAATAACCCAGAGTTAGATCCCAGGATGTAGAAGTTGATATTTGACACATGAGGTACTTCATTTCAGTGGGAAAAGGAGAGTTTGTTTCATAAATGATGTTGGCCCAAGAGTGTAGCCATCTGGAATAAATAAAAATGAACCCCCCCATCTTAAGCCATAAAATCCTAAATTTCAGATGGATCAAACATTTAAACGTAAGAAATAAAACAATAAAAAATATTATAAGAAATTCTAGGAGACTGTATGTATGATCTAGAGAAGGGGAGCGCAAACTACCTACCCACAGGCCAAATCTAGCCCTTTGCCTGCTTTCATTTTTTTTTAACAACACCCTTATTGAGACATAACCCATATGTCGTACATTTCGCCTCACTTAAAGTGTACAATTCCATGGTTTTTAGTGTATTCACAGATGTGTGCAACCATCACCACAGTCAATTTTAAAACATTTTCATCACCTTAAAAGGAACTCCTGTACCCATTAGTTATAAATCCCTTATTCCTCCGTCAGCCCCAGCCCCTGGCAACCACTAATCTATTTTATGTCCCTACAGATACGCCTATTCTGGGCATTTCATATGAATGGAATCATACAATATGTGGGCTTTTGTATCTGACTTCTTTCCCTTGGCATAACGTTTTCAAGGTTCATCCACGCTGTAGCATGTATCAATTCTTCTTCCTTTTTAAGGCTGAATAATATTCCATTGTATGGATAGACTGTATTTTATTTATCCATATGTCCAGTGATGGACATTTGAGTTGCTTCTACCTTTTGGCTATGGTGAATCGTG